>VUQG01036670.1:0-19237 GCA_015106755.1 Etia nguti
GGGGAAGAAAAAAAAAAAAAAATTAAAGAAAAAAAAAAAGAGGAAAAAAAAAAAAAAAAAAAAAAAAAAAATCAACATTAACATGAAAGTCCAGCCATCCATCTCAGTCACCTCTAGTGTCATGTGGCCTCCTTTTAATTTTTTTTTTTTTTTTCCAATTTGTGTTTGATTCATCCAGACTGAGAAGTCTGCAAAAAAAACCCATCTGGGAATGTGGTTGCCATCAACAGTCTCATTTCTATGTTATATCAGGCAAGATTAAAGCCTTGATTGTGATCTATAGCCTGTAGCAGCTTCTCACGGAGCATTTCTAGACTCGTGTACTTGGGCAGGTCCAGCAGGTTGAAGCAGGTGTGGGCGACAGGTAAGTAATGCTCCCCTCCACCAGTAGGCTGGATCACCAGTTTCAAGCTTTTCATGCCCAAGATGGGGATGCGGTCACTTCCCGTGAGGAACACTGTAAAGACAAGATTTTTTTCTATTCACTCTTCACGGTCCACACATAACTTGCAAACTCACACAAAATTAATGAAACTAACTTTTCTGCTGTTTTGGGCAACACTTACAGAGAAACTGTTTTTTCTTCTCCAACGGAAGATTGTGAAACACCTCCCAGAAAAGCCTGATTGTAGGGTGGTCTGTCCAGTATTCCCCTTTGTACTCAGTACTCTATGAGCAAAAGAGTATAAGCAAAAATTATTTTCATAATCCATCTTATAATGTACAAGGCTCACTTTAAAAAGTGAGATTCACAGTGGCCACTGGGGTGGTGTTTTCTTCTTTTAAAAGATGTAATGACCGAGAAACCAAGGATCAGCAACCTGCCGGTAGTCACACCATACCAGCAAATGTTTCCTTAATTCACAAATTGAAGATTTTACTGTATTAGATGTAAATGTAATGTAAAACTAGCATTCAAAACCACAAACCCATTCGTAAAATGTTTACTGAGGTAATAAATCAAGTGAGAAATAAGGACATTTCGATCCAACTCGAGGAGTCGCCCCCTGCTGGACACTAGGAAGAATACAACTTTCATAGTCTTGAAGGCTAAGCGGATATTTTCTTTACAGTGCGAGGTCAAATGCAGTTTTTACTAATCACTATTTAATACAAAACCTTTTCAAGCTCCATCCAGTCATAGTTGGTATTGCCGATAACCATGGCTTGCAGTTCATTTGGCTGGAATAGTTCTAAAACTTTCCCACCGCACACTTTGTGGAAGCCTGCATAGAAGCACTCGAAGAGTGGAGCTACCGATGTGTTGAAAACATAGTCTACATAGGCACTGACGAAGTCTTGCCTAGAGGAGAAGAAAGTAAGAAAAATCAGAGTAACGTGAATGTTTCAACAACACGTAAAATGCATTTAGAGGACAGCATTGAGCTGCTTCTTCTTTCAGCTGCTCTCTTTAGGTGTCGCTGCAGTAGATGATCCCTCTACATCTCACCCCATCCTCTTCTGTCTCATGCCAACCCTCTGAATGTCCTCCCTTCCTACATCTGTTAATTTTCTATGGCTTTTTCTTTTCCTCTTGCCTAGTGGCTTCATATTCAGCATCCTTTGACCTGTGTAGACGTTGCCCTTCTCCCAGTCTTTAAGATACTTCTTAGCTAAACCTTTGTTGGCGTCACAGTATTTTTACAGCACAGACTAATAATCCAAAATATTCATGAATCCCTCTTAGTGAATAACTGCTAATGGATAAATATCAGGACAACTTTAAAAAAAATCTACCTGTTTGACTTGTTGACGTTAATGTCTTCCCCATTTGGTACAAGCTCTAAAACCTCTGTGGCACCGTAGTTCTCCTCTGTGATCTGAAAAAAATAACAATAAATAAACAAAAAATAAAACTCATATGATAGGTGAATGGCACAACTTACTTAAACCACTGCAAAAATTCTTGATAGTCAATCATCTTACTGTGAAATTCAAGCAGAAGGTTTCCTCAAGGTCATCTTCTGTGTAGTCTAGTAGCTGCTGCAGACTCCTGCATGAACAGGAACACAAATCTTTAATTCTCTGTGTGATTACTGTGGCATCGAAAGGTTTAGATGAAGTTAAGACAATGCCAAGGTAAACTACCATTCATAAACATATTAAATGGAAACCTCAGGTGACTGTTCCTTGATCTGACCTTCCCACATCTGGCATTAGCTCTTTCAGGTCATCTAGCGTTGGCTTCTTCTTCAGAAGCTTCTTGTAAAGGGCCAAGGGGAAGTTGAGCTCAACGATAGTGAGATTGTAGATGGCCAGACCACAGATGACCCCGATGAGGTTGAACAAGTCAATGTCCTCAAATGTCTGCAAGGGACAGTCGGTGATTGTCAGCATTTAATCGAGGGAGGGTTTCACAAAGGTCAAGCAGAGACACCGCCTGGTTTAAAGCAAGTACCTTATTTGAAAACCAGATGAGGCGAGACTCCTCGTAGTAACGAAACATTCCGTATTTGGGATCTAGCAGCTCTTTCATGATCAGGAGGAAGAACTCCTTTCTCACGCCACCTGCATCGACGGCCTCTTCTCCCACGAAGATCACCTGCCACAAACGTCAGAAGCCACAGTAACGTTTGAACCCGTCATACTCTGTGGGTTCATTACCATGAGCAGCATCTTTCACATACATATATGTATTTTCATTCACAAATAGGAACTTCCTCCTAAGTGTACTTGATTTAAATTTGGCTGTTAGCTCGTTCACAGTTGTCTTCATTGTCAAGGCCACGAAGACAACGATATTTAGTGATCGCTACCTGAAAATCCTGTTCCGACCACTCGCACCACTCTGCGTGCTCGCTGGATCGCCACTTCTGTGTCAAAAGTGCGAGGTGTCGAGACAGAACGCTACAGTTTGAACCTTGAGAAGGGATTCACCGTTCGCAACACTGTAAAAAAAAGGCCTAGCATGCTTTAAGTCAAGCTTGTGACCTGATGTTAATGATTTTTCCCCCTCTCTAGCTCTTAGCTGGATGATCTTTCCTCCCTGAGTTAGTGGTGTCATCGGAGACTGCAAGGAGGTCCATGCTGAAATCCCACAGGCACATGTGCATGTTGTCAGAATGGGACTTCCTGGGACCAATCTAAAAATAGCACAAGTACTGGAAGGGATCCAGAGTTTACAAGAATATGACTGGAATGGAAATGGCGGCCAAATTTAAATCAGGTATGGGTTATGCTGCTTCTTATTTTTAAAGCTTCAAACTTAAATGTTGTTTCTACCTTTAGTGGCTTCTTGTAGTCAACATTCTTAGACTTCCTGAGCACTTCCATAGTGTCTCCAACGATGTTTTCCCTGCGAACGATGAGGATGAGGCACGGGTTGACGGATTCCACCGCCGGTAGGAACATGGAGCTGAAATTTTGCATCTGCGCCTGGTCCACTGCCATCTGTTAATACAGAAAACACACGATTAAGAAGCGATTAGTGATGATAAAGGTAAGAAACGGCCTTTAAGAGGTTTGGTGAGTAGTACCTGCATCTGTATGACAGCATCTGTCTGAAGGAGTGTAGTCTTTGCTTGGGCATCAAATACAAAGGGATACTTGCACATAGTCACCACACCGTCATGTCCCTGGGGATAGAGCATAAACAAAAGGTTCATATCAAAACCTTAACATAGAAAAATGTATTATTGAATCGCAGAGCCAACATCCACAGCAGACTCACCATTGGGTACATCTGCCTCTGAAGCCATGTGACGTAGTCATTTCGAATGTCTATCAGATTATCCAACTCATGAATGTAGAATTTGTCATACTGAATGATGTGTCCCGCTTTCTCGCTCACCTGAAGCGACAAGTGGGAGCGACTGTCACCTGTAGTCCTTTAAAGAAGGATATGATGTGCAATAGGAATTTAACACAACACCTTTTTCCTCACCTTGTGTAGGATTTCCAGGAGTCGCAGCGATGTGTCCAGAAAACAGGTGAAAATTCTTTGCTCTACTGCGGGAATGCCCACCTTGTGCATCTGCAGCAGATACACCACCACTTCCTTATACAGTTCAACTAGCCGCTGGAAGACTGGGGACTCGAACGTAGACCACCAGTTTCCTGTACATGAGCAAACACTAAATTAGTGCTCCTCAACACCCTTTTAAGACAGTGTAAAGTGCTCATTTTTTCCCAGTCCCAACTATACAATCTGGAATCTAATTCCTGCATAAGATTTATGACAAATATAAGCTATTTTAAGACCTTATTTTCCTTAACGATAACTTCAGGAATCCTGAAATTGTGTAGTATGGGAAAAAGCCAATGAAGCTTAAAAAAACAAAAACCTCCTTCATCCTACCTACCTAGCACCTTCAGTGGAGCTTCTTTTAGGCTGATGACTGATTTGGCAAATGGGATAGAGATGGTCACGTAGTTATTTCGGTTAGTGAAGAGAGGGCATTCTGGAAGAGTGAGGTAGAGTCTCAGTGCTTCGATGTCTGGAGGAGAATGGTTTAGCCTGGGAATGAGGTTCTTCTCCAGACTGGCAGCAATCTGAGGCAGACAGACGAAGGGAAACAGGTCTGTTATGATTAATGTGATAATCGTGAATGCATACAAACTGCTGATGAGGTGTGGGGTAAAGCGCAACAATAACACACTGAATGGACCAGAGTACTGGAAATAACTGGAGCCGACACAGTAATAAAACGTCACTGGGGACATTTACACTATAAAAACATCTTCTGGTCAGGCACCAAATCAAAATAATATGAACGTCAGTGACAAGACAGCAGTGGCAAGCTCAGATGAGCAAAGGTCATAAACACTGTTGACGAGTTCGAGGAATAAAAAAGAAACTCCAAGTCAGAGGAACTTCACCAATCAGAGAAAAAATATTAGTGCCCAAGTATTTGGCATGGCACTGACACGACACAGAATGCAGTTTTGAATTACAGTGAAGAATTCAGAATTCAGTCCCCTCCAAGACCTCAAATTGAACAAGTAGAAGGAGATGGATGGGTGGATGGAACTATATTATATGTGGCCACTGACCTGCTGAGCAATCTCAGGGTGACCCTCTTGGATTACTTTGTTGAAGAGCAGGCGAGCCATGTTCATATCCACCCCTGAACATTTACTGCTGGTACTGTAGTGATCTGGATGACTGCGTTACAAAAAAAAAATAAAAAAATCAGCACTCAGAATGAGATATAATTACAAAAACACTAGGCAATAACTATAATAATACAAAATGAAAATATTAATGTAAAGTTCTAAAGTGATCGGACAGTGCTTCAGAGTGCAAATGGTTAATGAGCCAAAGCACACTTTAAAAGCAGCCCAAAACTTTCTCAAAGCAAAGAAAAAGGATATTCTTCAATGGCCAAATCAGTCATCTGATCTCAACCCAGGAGAGCACACTTTTTAGCTGGTCAAAGCGCTGACAATAGAACAAGCTTTAGATTTACCGTGACAGCAGATAAGTGTCAGTACTGAATATTGTTTATAACTGAGCCTCCTGCTTTCATGGCTAATACTGTGGCCATCTCAATTTCATGTTTTTATATAGCCTACCAAACTCCTGCATTCACCTGGCTCATATGACAGGAGCAGCTTAAGAAAGCTTTAATTATCTAACTAGAGAGCGAATAAACAAGAAATTCAGAGAAGCAATGTGTTGATTTTAATACAAATCAGTCAAAAGGATTTTTCCGACTAGATTATGAATGAATGTTATCCATTTTCTTTTGAAATTTCTGGAGTGCATTTACCTCATTGACAGGAAAGACCCATTTAGGCAGCTTGCTGAGGAGAACACGAGGTCGATCTCACTAAAGAAACCAGAAAAGGCAAATAATTACTGTGTAAATCTCCAAAAGGATCTGACTCTATTCAAACAAACCATGTCTAAAATGAACTAAAACTCCAATATGCTGAGGATCTACTGAGGGGGGGGGGAAAAGAAGAAAAATTTACTTAGAGATTTCTAGTGGGAGTCTTCCTGGTGAGTGGTTCAACCATTTTTGTATGAGATCCTCATTCAAGGAGCAAATCTTTCTCTGGGGATCTTGCATCCTTGTGTCATCTCCGTTCTGAAGGCTCTGCACCAAAAAGTATAAAAGTTACACAAATAAAAACTGAAAAATGTAAACCTGTGTAAATAAAACTGCCAGGGAAGAAAAGGATCAGATGTTCTAAGTGTGTAAAAACAGTATTCACAGCTATCTGCGGCACATTTTAGAAGAAGGTGCTTCTGAGAAAAGAAAAAAAAAAGTGACATACATCCTCATTACAAATTACACTCTGCTTGAAAACTCATCATACGCTACATGGCAACGCATTTTAAAACCAACACCAGATTGCATCGACTGTTGGGGATCAGCTGGAGCAGTCTGCTTTAATTAGATTGACAAATGCAATTCCGTTTCCTGGAATTCAAAAACTTTAATTACAAGATTTTAAATTGTAGTCATTTTCTCATTTTTCAAATTTCTCATGGTTTTACAGGTAAGTTTCGCCTTCTTTTAACTCAAGTGAATGGTGACGGTGTCAAACAACGCTGTGGTATAAAACTACACGCGACCCCATGTGCTGAGATTTTTTTTAATTCAAGATAATTACAGGTTGTGTCTGGAAATATTTACAATCTCAGCTCGTCTGCCTGACATCGCTCTCACTCCCAGCGGTGATAATAATCCTTTAGTTCAAATCACTGTTGTTCAGCTGCTCGCTATTATCGAGTACTGCCAATGCCATTGTTTTTACTGTAGAGTAAAAACAATGGCATTCAGGACAGCTGTGCAATTATTAAAACGTGCTGCACATTTGTAAGCATCTCCATGAAATCTCTGTTTCTGAGGAGAGAGAAAACTTACGTTGGCACTGCAATAGTGAGCAAAGCTTTGATCTCCTCCAGCATAAATCCGTTTGACACAACACCTCTCCTCTGAATCTGCAACGAAAGTGAGGGAAAATGGATTTTTTATGTTATGTTACGTTTGAAATAAACCCATCAAATTATGTAATGTGTAAGTGCTTTTACGACTTCAGATTCGGATTAAAGCTAATAAATCTCCACGTTCAGATGGACACGCAGCAGAATTATATAAAATGTAGTCAGAGAAAAAGTAAACGGAGAACACTATCGATTAATACATTGGGCTGCTTATGATTCAAACTTTACCCACCCCCCCAAAAATGGAAGGATGTTTCGGTTCTACATTTGCTGTCCCCTCACCTGCATCTGTTGCAGTACTGGAGGCTACCCAGGGACCTTTAACAAGAGCAGGGCTTTTTCTGTTGGAAGTGGACCGCGTGCCAAGCTGCCCGTTACCTCCAAGCCCAAATGAATCCATCTTCCCCGATGACGGTGTGAAGGCCAGCGTGTGTTGCCTTGACCGCACAGCAATTTGAAACATTACTAGCAGCCTTGTGACTTTTCAGAATAATTCACTGACGTTGTGTTTTAGATAAACGTGCAAAAACAAAGTAGATTTTACCTTCCACATGCAATCTGTGTGACTACATTTCCCATGAGCTCAAACACTTTCCTAGGGTTGATTTCATGATTTGTAGAGTTATGCCCAAGCTGTCCATATCCTCCCGCTCCAAATGTGAACACGCCCCCTTCCTGTATTTAAAAACAACTGAAGATCAGAATAACTGGTTCTAAGTGTTAGCAAAAACCACTGAATATGAGGCAGGAAGACACAGAGAGGCATGAAAGACAGCTGTCGTGTTAATGATTTCAGTCTAGTGTTTCGTTAATCAGAAACAGCTACTGTAGATTAGTAATGGCACATGCCAGGAGGGGGATTATTTTAACATCCAAGTCTTATGGCAGGGATCCTCCTGCTCTACAACGTCAGCCCACTACTGAAACAAACTTACTGCGTCTGGGCACCTGGACAGGAAATGGGCATTTTTATCCACCGCTCAAGAAGATTTAAAAATTCACTAATTAACAAACTAAAAACAATTCCAGGTTCTAAACAACTGTCCCAACTCATCCATTCTTTTCTAAAAATCAGAATTAAACACAAAAATGGCATTACTTACCAGCCTAATTACTGAGGACCATTCATAAAAAAAGACTACATGATGAACATGATTACCCGCTGAAATGTAAAATGCTTTTCCTTATGTAGAAGAGGTCACGCCTTGTACTTGTGCCAAAAACATACTGAAATCACACCTCATGAAGACCCTGAAGAGACTTATCCTGGACCAGCTTCCAGCACATGGTCGGATCCCTTCCGGTTCTTGACCTGCTTAACAGGGTCTGCATCCACCCAGCGCTGTGAGAGTCATGTTTTGATTTCTCCAGTGTGTTCGCCACCACCAGGTTGGCTCTGCTGGGTGGATGCCTTGGCAGTGACCTGGATAGTTGGCCCACGGTACATGCACCTGCAGCACCATGCTGGACAGCAACACCGAAGCCCAGCATAACTGTCCTCTCTCCCTTTCTCTTCACCCTGTACACCACAGCCTTCAGCACTGCACAGACACCTGCCACCTTCACAGGTTTCTAATGACTCTGCAGTAGTGATGTATCACATAAGGTGATGAGGAAGAGTATGGGGGTTGTGGATGTGAGGAGGGTTAGAATGCTGGTCACCCCTATTTCCATCTGTGTGGTTTGGGTGCCGACAGTAGAGGATAAAAAATACCTCAGGGTTCACACTAAAAACACAGAAGCCCTCTAAAAGAACAACCAGAGTCGTCTCTATTTTCTTAGATGACTCTTTTAAAATCTAGTGGATGATTCAGGATGTTTTGAGTCTGTAGTGGCCACTGTCATCCTCTATGCTGTGGTGTCAGACTGAGGGTAGTGTATACCAACAGACTCAACAAACCGATCCACAATGCCAGCATTATAGGTGTGGAGCTCGACTCTGACAGCAGATGTCAGATGATAGCCGACAACCCTTCAACCTCATTCCACAACACGCAGGGCAGTCACGGGAGCAAAACACTCACTGCACCACAATGCCACAGGAAATTATTTGTACCTGCAACGATCAAACTTTATATCTTCCCCTTATAAAACCTGGGCTATTTTTACTTGTCACATCTTCTTTATATTGTACATACTATTGTTTAACTTTGGAGTATTTATTTAATATAATTCACCCTGGGTGGAGCATCTTATTATTATAAGGATAGTTTACTTTTTAAAAAAAAATTCTTTCCATTTTCTATCTTTCATATCATTTGCTTGAGAGTCTGTGACAAAGCAATTTCCCCCTGCCATTATAAAAGTATTCTGATTCTGATGTATAAACTGTTACAATGGAGGGTGCTCAGATGAAATGCCTGCAGCATCAAATAATGAGCTCAGCATGTGCGCAAGTAATCCCAGTGAGCCAAATGCTCAGGCAGTTTCAGGCAGTTTATTCTATATCAGCATGATGTCAGTGAGTGCAGACATCCCTAATATAGTCATCTCAGGCGTATAGCTTTGGCTGTGAAGCCACACTGATGTGTTAGTTGAGCCTTCTGTATGAGGGGCAGCCAATCAGAAGAGACTTGGCTAAATGGGAGGGGAGCTGAGGAATTAAAAAAAAAAGAAAAGAAAAAGAAAGCTCGTTTTAAACGGTAGAGAAACCAAGGAACTGCACCTACAGCACCCGTGGGTGCTGAGGAATTTGTTCATCTGACAACAGCTTAATGTTTTTCTAAAGAAGAGCTTCATAAACATCTGTCTGACTGTTTTTAAAAAGCAAAACACTGAAAGCTTAAAGTGCTGCAGACTTAATGTACTGCAGTGATACTGGGATGTATTTGAACTGGTAGCTTGGCAGCAGTTGTCTTTGAGCAGTATGCAAACTGGAGAGCGAGGACACAACACACTGACTGTGACAAGTGACGCATCTGTAATCCTGCTTGGCTGCTGTTTGAGATCAGTTAAGAAAATGTAATACATATAAACTGGCAGATTAAAAACAACAACAACAATGAATTAGGAAGAAGGTAAAGAAAGAATCAAACAAGCATAACCCAGCATGGGAGTAAGTCCCAGTGAAAGTCCAAGGCCCAGTATAATGATTTAAAAAAAGAGAAACAAAGCCTAAGAATTAAAACCATTAATCGGATTTAAAAGAGCTACTTCTTAGTTCAAAAATTACCAACTGGATTTGGCACTGCCATGCCACAGTCACCACACAAACTCCAACAACACCACTTTTTTTTTTAAAGGTGATCACCTTGTTTTAACTGGATTGTCTTAATGTTTACTTTCAGATCAGTGATTTGATATCTCATTAAAACCTTTAATTGTCACAAGAGCCCAAATAGCTAAATCTGCACAGCTCTGAAGAGCTGCTGTTTTTATATTTTTAGATGGGGCAAGTAGTTTAATTAGAAATTCAAAATGACCCTTAAGACAACAAAAATAACAACAACAAATAAATATAGCAGTCCACTATCACGAATCCCACAGTTTCAAATTTCCATCTTCTGTATACACAACGCTGCAGATCTATCAAAGAACCAAAAAGTATGCAACTTAACTTGGTCAGTGCTGCCGTGTGATCTTCTCCACAGGAAATGTAAATCACTCTCTGTGATCTGAGGGACTTCAGGAGGGCCGGGAAATACCGATCTGAAAAAGAGCTCCCGAAAATTAGTCCAAGTTTCGGGTTTGAACGTACACCAGCACCTTCTCTTCTACCACTCACCGTTGCAGTCGTTGAGACCCAGCTGACCGAAATTGTTGCGCCCCCAACCGAACACAGCTCCCGAGGGAGTGAGGGCAAAGCTATGAGCTCCACCTGCTGATATTTGAGCAAAAGGAATGCCCTGCAGAGACTGAATCATCTGGGGTGTGGAAATGCTCTGTCCGTTGATTCCTAACCCAAGTTGGCCATATCGATTCTGGCCCCATGAGAAGATGTGGCCCCCTGTGTTAAAAACACATATATAATTGAAACAGTTTAACATGAGGTACACACTGTAAGCTGCACTGGATATCCACTAAGTGCAAACCATTCTCACCTTTTGAAAGTGCATGGGAGTGCCAGTACCCACAGGCTACCTGAGCAATTTGAACATCTGACAAAGTCTTGATGTTTCTTTTCATACAGAGGAAAAAAAGAGAAAGAAGAGTGGCTATATTAGGTCTTTTCATTACATTGTGCCTTTACAAAACAAAGGATAAGCAAGTAGTGCGTTAAGTAGGACACAGAGGTTTCCTGATAGTTAATGGATTTACCTAGGCACGCGAACACATTCTTCAAAGTTATTTAATCCCAGCTGTCCATCTGAACCAAGACCCCACGAGAAAACCTGTCCTTTGTCATTTAGGGCGAGTGTATGGGCCTCTCCACATGATACAGCCACTATGATTTGTGCATCCAAGGCCACAACTTGCTCTGGATAACATAAACAAGTGCTTGCACATTGAGCAACTTTTTTTAACCATGTTTTGTTAGAAAAACAAACAAACAGCACACATCACCAACCGGGTTTCTTTCTGGCTTTCTCATGTCCAAGCTGTCCGAGATCATTGCAGCCACAGGTGTACACCGTCCCGTCCTCCAGCAGGAAAGCTGTGTGTCTGCGGCCACACCCCACATCACTCACTTGCTTCCCATGAAAAAATTCACATTTTCGTGGCTCAACCACGATCTCTTCATCAATCCCACCCAAGCCCAGTTGTCCGTAGGAAGCATTTCCCCAGCACAGCATTGTAGTTCTCCCTTTAGCTGCACGCAAAAGCAGGATCTCAGGCTCTGTGAAGAAGACACTTGGGCTAATATAACCTTCCAGAGTATAGTCACATATCCCCCGTTTCATTTGCAAGGTGTAATCTAGCTGGTATCACCTAGCAAAGCCGAAAGAGCCAAAACAACATCATCGCCACATCAAACAGACGCAAGCGTGCGGTCAGATTAAGTCATGACTTCATGATCGTACACTTACACACACACATATATATATATATATAGCGAGAGCACTAGTACGTTGCAGTCTAAGATGACCATGTAAACAGATTAGCCAAGTAAGCTACAGTTAACGGTGTTGGATGAGTTCCGTTAGGTTTGCTAAAATCGTCAAATAACACCACTTCCGTCGAGGGCGGCTGGGTTTACAAATTAAAGCACATGCCAAAACGTGTTTAAATACGAGTGTTGCTAATAACTGTATGTAACCACACTATTTACACTCTCATAAACGTAATTAATAAACTTACACATTTCTTCCTGGGTCACAAATGTATTATTATTGTTTATAATATTGTAAGCGGAAGTATAACTCTTGTCCGGAATGTTAGCACACGCTAGCACGCACCTTGACGAGTACAGGCGAGGTAGATCATTTCAGACTGATGGCACTTGACCAACTTAATGACAGTGTTGAAAATTATCATAGTGCAGTTGGAAATTATTTTAAGAAACATATATGTTTAAGCACTCGGCACGTGGTACATGGCTGACTTATACAGACAGTCCTGATATAGCAAGCTAACGTTAGTCAGACCCAAAGACTTTATGTCTGTGTTTGGAACATAATGTACTTAAGAATTCATTCAGAAACCTCAAGTGACTTCACAGCTGAGTATCTCAACTTAAAGCCCCGCTATTCTTTACTGTTCCGCTAAAAACATAAGTTTAACAACTTACAGCCAGGTGTCTCTTATGTTAGAGCCAAGAGCAAATCTTACCAAAGCCACCAGACCCGACAACTTTATGATCTTCCAGTGCCGTGTTCGTTAGTTGGTCCGACTGTTAAAAACACACATTACAGCACGCTACTGTCCAAAGACAACTCCCAGGTAAAACCCTACTCAATCTAACCACTCCGATGCTCTGTCAACAACTGCTGTACGGCCAAGAAACGCGTCAAAGCAGTCGTGTCAAACTCTGGATGTCCGTTTTGTCATTTAGAAATAAAAGTCTGTTTATAGTAACAGAGCGGAAAAGAGTACAAGATAGTTAAAATATATACCCAAGAGTCCCGAAATGTCCAAAACACGGTCAAGGAGATTTGAATACTTCTCTGAAAGACGCGCAGAGAAGCTCTACACGTAAACGCGGTAAAGCTTAATTTGAAGGCGGCTTACCATAACCGGAAGTATTAACAGCGTTTTTTACGCATTTTACTTCACGGACATGAAGAAATGTCGCGAAGCTGCCGAAATGTTCTAGAGCGAGCGCACCCGCGCATGCGTGTACCGGCTGCGCTGTACAACCTTTACCTATGTATGAAAACACGGAGGTTACTCTCGTAGTCCCCGAACTCCATATTCATACACACACACACACACACACCTAACAGTTTTCTGTTTCTTGAATGTTTCGTGTTCATACAGCGCACACACGGCATTTATTTGTTATTAATTAGTAAGTAAAAGAAGGAAAGTGAAAGCGCGAAAGACTACTACTGAAGTGCGCAGTATGAACTAGCAAAAGAAAAGTCCACAAATGAATACATTCGAAATAAACAACACATATAACTGTATTCAAGATTACATGTTAATTAATATGTAAGTACATATAAATATTAATACAAGCACATTTTAAATATGACAATACGTTGCAGACATATGTGATTAAATGTGAGGCGTTATAAAAAAAAAAGTGGTATTTCTGTATTCCAATAGCAGATATTTTATTTACCTGTAGTTTTGTTCATCTTATGTAATCAGGTTGTAAGTATACTGGAAGAATCTCGAACCTCTACCGGCTCTGGCATGTCTTTTTCCAAAACCATGTTAGCCAACTGGAGTTGGTTCACTAGCACCCGGCTCCCCCTGGTGGAGAGCAGACTCGCTCACCCCGATTCAAAAAACGAAACCAATAGAGTAGACTGTGTCACCTTCATTAAGATAAGATCAAATAAGAGAAGAGAAAACGTAACTTTAAATACAAGGTAAACTCAACAAACACATTAAAAAGTAGGCATTGCGAGACTCAAATATGTATATAGTTTAAAATAATGAAAACAGCAATGCAGCGAATGAAGACATCAAATCAATGTAATTCTCTTTTTTCTCATCGAGTTTTAAAAGAGCTTTTTGCACCAGTGAAAAATAGTTTGGACATTTCATTGATGTACAGTAGGCTTCTGTAACAGAGATCCACGTCTATTCATTCAAAATCCGGCTAAGACAGCTAGATTTAAGACCACAAACTTTTGTTTGACCGAATGGTTTAAAAGGAGATGAAAAGTCAGATACATTCATACCATGCATATTCCATCTGCTGGCGCACAATGGCATCAATCAGTCAGTCTGTCTGTCTCTTTTTGTGTTAGCTGATTTCTTTTATACTTCAATATACTACATATAAAATATGAAAATGTTTATTTGCATTTGTGTAAAATGTAAATGCAAACAGAATGCAATGATTTGCAAAGCTCTCAAACCCATATTTTATACACATCACATGTTTAAACTGAGACATTTTAATATTTCACAAAACATATTATCTAATTTTGAATTTGATGGCAAAAACATGTCTCAAAAAAGTTGGGGTTGGGACAACAAAATGCTGGAACGATTCTACATTATATAGTATCATCAAAAGAATCAGAGAATGTGGAGAAATCTTTGTGTGCATGGGACAATACTGGACAGCCTCAGGCCTTCGGGCCCTCAGGCAACACAGGCATTAAAAACAGGCGTTATTGTGTCATGGAAATCAGTGCATGGAGTCAGGAACACTTTCAGAAAATACTATCTGTGGACCCAGTTCACCGTCCCATCCACAAATACAGGTTGTATCATACAAAGAAGAAGCCTCTCTTGTCCAAATCTTTTAAAAATGAAACTGAGCTTGTAGTGAAAACAAACATACATTTGGTGACACAGTTTGTGCAATGCTTTCTGAGCTGCATTTTAAAATCAACTACTGATTGCATGAAACAGGGAACAGGCTGAGTCAAAAACAGATTTTTGCATACTTTTAAAGTATGATAAACATAAATAATATTTCAGTGGTGAAGCTGGAGGAGGATGTTTACTTAACCTTTCCCAAGAGTTTCCCATGCGTAAATATATGACAGAGCGGATGACAGGCAGGTTGTCACTCTTTGACATCTGTTGTTTTTTAAGGTGTCACTGTGGTGAGATCATCTTAACCTGCGTTAAGACTTACAGCTAATGATAGCTCTCTTTACACACAAAACAGCCTATTTTACGCAGTTGTTTGCGTGACCGCACATTTGTCTCATGACTGACTTCACTCAGGCATAAGATAACCTGTTTGGTAAATATGCAGTCTATCCTGTACGGCTGGTTCTTCTAGGGGAGTTTTCTTCCCCTGTCTTACGCATTGTGGTTCGATGTCTCAGAGGAGGAACCTATTTATTTCTCCTTAGGTTACAAATCAGAGCACAAACAGGGCAGACACAACAGAAGCAAACATGCTGTACTTGATCGGAGTAAGTGCAGACCTCTTTATATATTAAGTCTTTTAGCTGCAAGTAAGCTCACTTTTCAAAGATTTTGTTTTCTAGTGGTGACTGTGACCTGTGTGATACTGACTGCTGTTTGTTTTATGTCTTCAGATCGTTGTTGGTCTTCTCTTCGTCATATATTGGTTTTCAACGGGACTCAAAGAGGTGAGTAGCTGTTTTTCTTTCTTTCTTTCTTTCTTTCTTTCTTTCTTTCTTTCTTTCTTTCTTTCTTTCTTTCTTTCTTTCTTTCTTTCTTTCTTTCTTTTTTTAATGTAGCTCAAATCAAAACAAGACATACATCAATAATAAGGAGTCGGAAGCAAACAGAAACATCTATAGGGAGTGCCCAGTGGTGGAACAAGGAAGCAAAAAGTAACTCTGTGTAATGATTCTTATCATTTTCAGGGAAATAAGTCACAAAAGTCCCAGCTCCCAGAATCCTCTGTAAACAACAAGATGGTAAGCGACAATCAAAAGTAAAACGCTGAGCTTACTGAGAATAGTTTTGATAAAATATCTGACTTTAATTTCTTCAACAGAATGATATGAGCGAAGAAGACTTGCATTTATTGGCAAAGATCCTTTCGGTTGGATTGGTGGATGCGGATCCAAACTACCTCCATCACCTAAAAGGCTACAGGGACTTGCGTGGTCCCTGATTTCCTCTGGAAAAAAGAAAAAAAAAAACAAAAAACAAGGAGCTCATCTGGAGCAACGGATGGATACAAAAACAGACTTTCCTGGAGATCTTGAAGGATTTGTGATGTCATCAAATCAATGCTGATTTGGATTACAAGTTATTCTCACATCACCCTGCAGATGTTTCATGATCACAGGATAAAACATGCAATATGTTCAGGTTAAACGTGACACTGGCATAGAATAACTCAGAGGTGCACACAACTGCGTTATGTTAAACATGGATCCTAATTGCTTTATTGTTGTCTTTGTAACCCACGGCTGTGCTGCTTGTTGCAAGTAATCTGTCTCAATGCTGCTATTTAAGATTTAGCTAAAATGCTAAATTGGTGCTACAAGGAGCGCAAGTGGAGAAGAATACAGTCTTTATCGCAATCATTACTCAGTCATCAAATCAGAACAATGAGCAAGCCAATTAGTGTAATGCATTAGGCAAGGGTGCGTTTTGTCCTATGGTTAAAACTGTTTTTCATGGATTGTTTGCATAGTCTCACTTCAAAGAGAACCATGTGACCATTTCAGTGTGGGAGAAAGGTTCAATTAATTTGTTTCTCTTGTCTTTTTGTTCACGTCCTTGTCTAGAGAGAGGAGACAAAAGAGAGAGTTAAACAAAGAGACAGATTCTCATATCGTTGTTGTTTTTTAAAACATTTTTTTTTTTGTATGATATGGCAAACTTAACACCTCTTACCCCACACACGTCTGTTGAGCTCGTTCCCGACCAGGTAGAGCGAGATCACCACAGACATGTTAAAAAAGAAGAAGCCCACCAGACCAGCAGCACTGAAGCGCCCAAGAAGAGGATACACCCAAATCCCGACTGACAAGTACACCCATATAATCCTGCAGAACATGTTCAGAATATAAAAGAAAAAAAGAACGAAAAAAAAAGGTTTGGCTCATGCAAACATTCACCCAATGTGTTCACACAGTCATTGTAACAGCAAAACAGCAGCAAAAATAAACATCTCATATGCTTATGGTTTGTTCTGTACTCGTGAGGAGTTATTGGCTGCGTTACAATATGTGAGCCCGAGCTGTGGAGGTTGAAAGGAAGCTTTTATCTGCAAGCTGTATGCACACTGGAGCAGCAAAAACAGATCCATTTAGACAGTGTTGTGCTTTCAGCCACACGAAGATGAACTTCAATCAGTGTCAAATGAAAGATAAAAACTCAAGAAATGCTTTAATTTTTTTTAAAGTACTTGATTATGCTGTTAATGCTGAGTCAGCACTTACCAAGATAAGTAAGCCAAGCCCACGATTCCTAATGCAGTCAGTGCATGTTTAGTCTGTGGGTAGGCATGAGGCTGCACCAGCACTTCTCCAAGTAAGATGGGAAGGACAAATGTGTGCTAAAGAAAAAGCCAACAGCAACATGAGAAGGCCAACCAGACCAGACCAACAGGCCAACCAGGACTTGCTTAAAAAATGTTTTAAAAATACAAACGATGCTAAGTAATTATTTATTATGCCGAAAAACAAGTCCACAGACCATAGCGTGGTTCACCCACGGAGGAAAGAAGGCGTCGATGGTAGCTGGGTAGACTAATTCTCTATCATATGCAAAGATTGCCCAGAAAAGTAGAACAACGAACTAAAGAAAAGGCAGCAAAGGCAGAGTTAATGTGAAGCATAGTGGGGGTGGGGGGGATGCCCTTGAAAGAATGTAGGATTTGCAAAAGTGGGGTTCTCACCGTGCCCACTGGAAAGGCAAAGACAGAGAAGACAAGGTCTTTAAACTTGCTCAGAGTACTCTCAGCCTTTTTCCCAGGATGAAGATCATTCACTGCTGCCAGTCCAAAGAACGTCATTTGCAATAACTGAAACATTGCAAAAAACATTGTTGTTTTTTCCCACTGTCCTTGTTTGGATCTCTGTCATTAATCCTTCACAACAGTTATCTATAAATGATCAAGGCACTCACCAAATTCAAAAAAGTGAGGTACTTCCAAGGTCCTCCATAAACAAAGATTCCTGGTGGCAAATCCTCTCCATCCTTATCGTTGAGATTCTTAACAATAAAAGCATACCAGCTGAATGCTGTAATGTGATACACTCTCCTAACAGCTGAAGTCATTGTCAGTGTAAACTTATACTCGTCTGTAATAAATAGTGAAAATAAATTTAAAAATGCAAGCAAAAAAAACAACAACAAAACAAAAAGACTAAACTTCAAAGTTTTCCCTTCAGATGTGAGGCACTTGAAGCAGTGAAGGTTCTTTAAAGATTAGTGTAATTCGGCGCCGGCTTATCAAGACATTTGCAGGCAGCAGAGACAAAGAAACACAAGAGAACCACTGTTCGTTTTTTTACGAAACATACGAGACCTTCTTTCATAACCGCTTGTGGCTGGGAGGCAAATTTATGCACAGTGAGAGTTTAATCTGTTATATAGTGTTTTGCAAGAGAAATCCCAACGAGTTAGGAAGGTTACAAGAGTTCAGATACTGTGCAAAAGTTTTAGATTCATCAATCAACAAAATGCAGTGAAAGAACAAAAGAGAAATCTGAATCAAATCAATATTTGGTGTGACCACCCTTTGCCTTCAAAACAGCATCAATTCTTCTAGGTACACTTAGAGGTGTACCTAGTTTTTGAAGGAACTCGGCTGGTAGGTTGTTCCAAACATCTTGGAGAACTAACCACAGATCTTCTGTGGATGTAGGCTTCCTCACATCCTTCTGTCTCTTCATGTAATCCCAGACACACTCGATGATGTTGAGATGAGGGCTCTGTGGGGGCCATATCATCACTTCCAGTACTTCTTGTTCTTCTTTATGCTGAAGACAGTTCTTAATGACTTTGGCTGTGTGTTTGGAGTTGTTGTCCTGCTGTAGAAAACATTTGGGGCCAATAAACAATCATTTATAATTCTGAAAGCATTCTTTGTTTACAGCATTTTTTTCACACCTGCCTAAAACGTTTGCACAGTACTGTAGGTAAATCTCTTCTGACAAAGACTGGATCACAAAACAGTCAATTCTTTACTATTGCTGGAAATATGAGTTCAGGAGCTCGACACATCTCTCGCGAGCTTATTAACCCTTCATGCATGAATTATGACAACCTCAATCTGGATTTTTTTTTTAAGTATTTTTATTCATCTTTAGGCATGAAAAAAAGATTTTTGAACTTCATTTTTTTAAACATGTACTTTTCAAAGAGTTTTTTTTACATGTCCACTTAGGTGTACAC
>VUQG01036675.1:0-18854 GCA_015106755.1 Etia nguti
CGGCCGACAGCGCTGTACATAACGGTTGACTTGTGCGTAATAAGCAAGCGAATAATGCAGAAAACAGAGATTTTTAGATGGGAAACTGTTCTTGAAGTACACTGAGAGAGAGAGAGAGAGAGCTGTGCATGAAGTGTGATTTTATCATGGTGGAAGCAAAACAGCAAAAGTAAGAGGGAATTCATGACGATGTTTATGTGAAGCGAAATGTGAAGCTTAGTTTGGATCTTCTTTTGCTGCTGGTTCAGTCAAATTTTGTTGGAGAGAGACAAAACCTGCAGCTCCAGAATCGAGCTCAAAAAAAGACATAAACACAAAGAGCTGACCCGCCGACGCATCAGAATCAGTGAGCTGTCGGCTTTCAGCCCAGACGGCGTGTCCGTGTACGTGCTGTCGGGTGAGAAAGCCGACATCTCACTGATTCTGATGCGTCGGCGGGTCCGCTCTTTGTGTTTATGTCTTTTTGCGGAATCCGTGTACCTGCTCTCATTTACGTTTTTAGCTGTTTGGTGGTTGTCGAAATTTTGTGAGGTTTAACCTGAGATTCTGGTGTTTCGGGCAAAATAAATTTATATTTAAAAATCAATTCAGAATTTTAATGAATCGATATCGCCTTATTCGAGCTAGAATCGATTTTAATCGGAAAATCGATAATCAAAACCCAATGAACATTCTATTTTATATCTCCTTGTCTGCTCACAGAACAGGTCTTCCCTTCCCTGAAACTGCTTATTAGTCAATGGTCTAATCATTTTTGAGCACTTGAAAACAGCTCGTTCCTAATCTATAATCTGTAATTCCTAAGATTTTAATGCAAACTTTTGGAATTAATGCTAAAAATGTGCATTTCAATCACATTGCAATTGTTTGATTTGAAACATTTGATGGTGTACAGTGGCAGAACTACAAGAACTGTGTCTTTGTCCAGCATGTATATTTATGTTTTCATGATGGTCTGACCATATTTAATGTTTCTGTTTACTCGCCTGTGCTTTGAAAGTATTAGTGCTGAGACTCTATAATGTTTGGTAATTACTGTCTTTCCTTGTTAGGCTGTCCAACAGTTTGGGACAACCTTCAGTGCTGGTATCATGCTGAGGTGGGACAGGTGGTCAATATCTCATGTGCCTCTGGCATCTGGCAGCTGTTGCCTAATAACCAAGGTAAGTCCCTTTCACTACAAATTAAATGATTAGTTTTCTTGGTTTAATTAGTTCATTTAAATAATTGCTACTGTACCAAAATTGGACATTTAGGGGATGCCTGTGCAGTGTTTTTTAATGATCTAAAACCAATTTTCTTATGTTAGGGATCCTAACTTGATATAAACTGCAAGGAATTTTTGTGGTTCATATTTGTACTTTATATTTTGGCCTGCAGCAGAACTACTCACATCAGCGTTGGTTGAGGCAGGGCAACAAAGTGATTAATAATCCTGCCAACAGTCATGGTGATCTTTTAATCCTCCGGCTTCTGCCTGTACTGTGTTTTCTTCCTTGATGTTGTCTCTCTCTCTCTCTCTCTCTGTGTGTGTGTGTGTGTGTGTGTGTGTGTGAGAGAGAGAGAGAGAGGAGAGAGAGAGGAGAGAGAGAGGAGAGAGAGAGAGAGAACTCAACAAACGAATGTTTTCTTCTTCTTTTTAGAAGCCACTAAAAGGAAGATTTGAACTTATATACCATAATGTTGCATTTGTCCATCTTTCAGTTCAGAGCTCAGCAAGTGACTGTGGTATATTTAGAGATCTCTGAGGACCAATGTTATGTTTTCACTGAGTGGTTTACAAAAACTACATTTTTCTAGACTGCAGACTGTAGAGAGTAATGCTGTCCTGACTGTTTACATGACTCTCACCTTTTCCAGAACCCTGACTCATCCAGATGGCTGATTAAAAGAAAACATAATAGACTCTCTCCAGTCTCTCATAACAACAAACCACTGACAGATAGATACAGATACAACTAAGAATTTAAAAAACATGCATTTCTGGATATCTGAAAGATAAACAATGTCAAAGGAAATATCAGTATTTAGACAGGAGATTTAAAAATAAGCCACTGAAACAAAATGTAATGTCTTTACTAAATGAGTTTTACAACCCTGGCCTTGGGGTTACCTAGACCTAGACATAACATAGGTGTGACTCCCCACTCCTGCCGCTCCCAAGAAAACATCAGCAACACACACTCAAAGCTACTAGTAAACAGCTGGCTCTTTGCTGGGTGCAGAGGAGAAAAGGGGATGGGTGTGAGTTGGAGGTTAAGAGGCCATCCAATAATCCCTGGAACTTCTTCAGTCTCCACCTGTCTCAACAGCTACCGCACACACACACACCTAGGAGGGAGGAGGGAAACCTGCACATACCCACACACACTCTTATGGCAGGAGCCATGGAAACAAACATGGGACATGATCACGGATCAAAACAATGTATAAACTTGCAGTTTACTTGGAAAACAGTGCACATTAAATAAGCAACCTCTCTAATGCACTCCTGGAAGTTTCTCCGCATTGCTGTAAAATTGGTACAGAAGTGCAAAAGGAAGAGATCTTACAAGCAAGATCAACTAAATTTGAATTACATTTTTGTTATTTTACCTGTTTTGTCTTTTTTTCTATTTTAGCAGAAGAATCTGCTGTCTTCTGTGGAACCAGTTCCCAGTTTGATTTAGCGGAAAGATATTTATATGATTAGGGTTAAAATATGGTGACCCTGAACCCCCCATAGTTACACTGCAACTGACCTAAACAACTGGGGATTTCCAACGATGTACTGAGTGTGTCTTCGTCCCTTTCTGTGTTTATACACCACTTGGAATTTAATCATTATTAATCATTCTCTGGCTCTCTCCAGTGTGTGTTGTCTCACTTCCCTCACCCACCAAGTGGTCATGGCAGATTTCCCCCTCCCTGAGCCGGGTTCTGCTGGAGGTTTCTTCCTGTTAAAAGGAGATTTTTCCTTTTCACTGTTACCAAGTGCATGCTCACACGAGGTCGTCTGATTGTTGGGGCTTTCTCTCTGTTGTTATAGGGTCTTTACCCACAATATAAAGCACCCACAATTGAATTAAATTCTGTATTTAAGCTATCAGATTTCAGAAAATGCTGGAAAAACTTCATCATCTATGTACTTTGAAAAATAGCCATACTACAAAAGTTAAGTTGTGGCTTTATTGAATGTAAAAAAGGATATGAAACTTTCATATGAACTGATCAAATAGCTCTAAGATCACTGGCTAACTGAGTGCCTGCCCTTTTGTTGTGTCAGCTGTCTTGCTAATTTGTTGCTAAACAGAATAAGTAGTTGCAGCAGAGAACATGCACAGTAAGTGAGAGGCTGTGTGTAGAAATGATGTACTTGACTAATTTCCAGTGTTGAATAAAACACTGCTTAAATGGAAAAAAAAAAAAAGAAAAAGAAAAAAATGCAGAGGAGCTTGTGAGTGAAAGTTAAGCGTATACTTTGCGTGGAGGGATCAGGAGGCGGAGGTAGCTGCTGATGACCTCATAACTCAGTGTTAGTGGGTTCTTGGACCCCACTGGATTTCCTCCTCCACAGACGGTACTGATAAGTCCAGCTCTGTAACTGTGCAGGTGATCCAGGCTTTTCAGTGGGAGAATATAATGAATTGGAAAATCAAAGAGTTCACTGTAAGAGCCTTCCTTCAGGAATGAGTTGGCGCTGCTTGATAGGAATAGCATTGTGAGCTCTAATGCCCTCCCTGGAGCCTTAACCTTCAACCTCCATTCGCATCCTGCCATTTGCTGCGGCTGCAGGCCTGCAGGCTCTACATGCCACTTTATACTGAGGCTAATACAGCTGGAAAACGCTAAATCCACCCACGACTCAAACCCACACTCTCCTCGCTTGTGCTTAAGCGTCGGACAGGCATTTTCAAATAGTGAAACAGATTTTTTTTTTTAAGTGTAAACTTTGTATCCTCCTCTCACAAACACAAACTTGTACCATATACCTGGTAACCTTGTGTGCATCATTTATTCCATAAGGGTCACTGTGACTGAGCTCCACTATTCTAACTCCAGGCAATGGTGGGAGAGCATTGTTTTGAATTCAGCTAATTCAAATCCAGCATTTGCAGCCTTCACCTGCCTCATCTCCATTATTACTTACAGTTATCTAATAAAAACATGTTTCTAATCTCATGTTTTTGTTGTAACCTTGGATTCACAGGCAGTTAATAATGTTGACCTTAACTTAATGTTAAAATTAGCTATTGTATTAGTGTATGAAGTGTATGAGGGAATGACTAATATTATTCGTGTCATTCATTGACTGGATAAAGTAGAAATTTTGATTCCAAATAATAATTTGGATTTATTCAGGATTTTTACTTGCCTGGTCCAGCAAATGACAGTTTAAAGAAATCAACTAAAATGTTGCTAACCGTGCAGAGTTATGGAATGGGCTATTTTTATGCCCTAAAATGACAAAAACATTAAAATACAGAGATGACTCCACTGTTGGGACCATAAGATCATTTGTAACCTTCACTAATGCTTTTTCTGTGCTGTGATGAGCTCTGAAACCTGACTGAAACTCTTCAAATCAACCATTTTTCTGTAAATGATCAGTTAGCTGTTTTACAGCTACCCTTTCAAGAATTTTTGAGATAAAAGGAAGGTTTGAGATTGTCCGATAATTAGCTAAGACAGATGGGTCAAGTGATGGCTTTTTAAGGAATAGTTTAATCATTGCCTTTAGTAATTATGCCATTATTATCTTAAATGTCTTTGCTACGTAACCCAATAATAGAGATAGATTTATCATATTTAAGATTGAAGCATTAATTATTGGTGGAAGTTCTTTTAGCAGTCTTGTAGAAATGGGGTCTAAAAGACACATTGATGGTTCTGAAGAAGTAATTACTGAAGTTAACTCAGAAAGATCAATAGAAGAGAAACAGTCTAAATTAATAGTTTTAAATGTAACTGTACGTGGTGATATGTCTGTAAGATGGTTATAAATGATTTTTTTTTCTTTAAGGGCTAAACTTTTATTTGTGAAGAAGTTCATTAAGTCATTACAAGTTGAGGTTAAAGGAATGCTTGGCTCAGCAGAGTTTTGACTTTGTGTCAGCCTGGCTACAGTGAAGAAGTAGCCATAGATCATATGTAATCTCTGTATAGTTAAAGTTTCTTTTTACATGCACTTTGTAGACCCTTTTTAAATCCATGGACAGTCAGTATGTCTATGTTTTTTACTATATTGCTTTATTGCCAATTTATATTATACAATAACGCAAATAATCTAGTGAATTTGTCATATAGATAATTGATATCCTGGTTCACATATTTAACCCCAGTTCTGTTAAAAAGCAGTTAAAAGCAATTACTGATTCCTCTGAGCTTATTCATCTGTATTCTTCATTTTCTATTCATTTTATCATGCTTTTAGTTCCTATCATAAACTGCAAAAACTGGACAATGGTGACTGATGTCATATTTTAATAATCCACTTATTTACTTATTATTTTCAGTTTCATTTGTAAATATATTGTCTATGAGAATGCCACAATATGATGTGACTCTAGAAGTTGTAATGATTTTAGAGTATAGGCTCTTACACTGCATAGCATTAAATATAGCTGTCATTTTATGTTTACTTGGGTTTAGCATTTCAATATTAAAATTTACACAAATTACATTTTTTTGGCATTTTCCTCTAAACTTTTCCTCCATCCAGTCTTTAAAGACCTCAGTACTACAATCTGAAACTTTCTTATCTTTGTAGATTTCAACTGTTATGCATTCAAGCACATTATCAGTCAGTGTCATCATATTATCCAGTACCTTAAACTTCAAATATCTGTCCACATACAAGGCCACTCCACAGCCACCAAACAAGCAGCGTCACACTTTGATCCAGTAGCATTCACACTTGTGAAAAGAAGCCGCATACCATTTAAATTCTATTAATGTGTACACATGGTTACAAAGAAAAAAAACATAAATACCTGACATGATCCATAGCATCCTAAAAGATTGAAGGTGCTACAGAAAAGGCTGATGCTGCTCCAAAATGATTGCAAGCATAATAGGCAGTTTCTCACATGGATCATAGCATGTTTATGTATGAATCCTGAATAGCTGACTTTGGTTGTCAGTAGAGAAACATTGATCAAATGGACAGTTCCTGGAATGGCACGATTTTAACTGATTTGCTATGGCAAGTGACCAGGGAATCAGCCTCAAATACATATATATCTAATTCAGCAGCCTGATGTTCACAGCTCTAGAAATGTAAGTGCAAATTGCTGTGATACTGACCATAACGTTTGTGGTGTGGTGTTCTGCTGGGTAGAATTATATTGCGTAAACTGCTGAATCAATAAAAGATTGGTAAATGGCAGGACAGTGGTGCAATGGTTAGCACTCTCACCTCACCTGACCTTACAGCAAGAAGATCCTGAGTTTTAATCTTCTTACTAGTTAGGTAGGTGCTTCCTTTATGGAGTTTGTAATTCCACTTTAGCTGTGAAGTGCACAGCTGTCCCCACAGCTGTTTAAATGTATTGAAATTTTAAATTTCAGTTAATGAAAAGTCGCAAAAAAACTAGTTGCATATGCTGTTAATTATAAATTTTAGAAAGAAAATATAAAGTCGTACATCAACTGAAATGGAAGACAGACAAAAAAAATTACAAATGGCGAATGCGTAATTTTTAGTAGAAGCAGTAGTTATGTACTGTATCTGTAGTAATTTTATCAGCATTTACAAGTGGTTGTCACGTGCCGGCTTCATAGGAGGTGTATTTTCACATCATTAACAGGAAGATGGAGTGACCCATCGAATCTTAAGAGCTGTGCTGCGGTATCTCTTCTGATAAACTCTCAGAATATTTGTGCTCATGTGCATTCATGTGTTTATAGGGAGGTGCTGGTGTATAAGAGTGATGGATGAATGTTTTCTTATTGTGCATCTGTGTCCCAGTTTTTAAAATGCACGTGCCGATGCACACAGCAAAGAATAGAACCCTGATTCCAGTCCGTTTACACTTTTTTCCTTTTTTTTATTGAATTACATTAGATCCCTTATTCATTTTTGAGGCCCATACTGGCATGGTGGATAATCCAGTGGTTTTAACACACTCCTTACAATGATAGTTGGAAGAAATGGCTTATACTTTTTCTTCACCGATTAACCCTATTCTTATTTTTTTTTTTATTTGGGCTGTTGATTTGCAAAACTGCACTGTGCAAAAGTCTTGAGTCAGGCCTCATTTCTTTATATTTATCTTCCTTCTAACTTTTAAAAGTAGTATTGGGCAAGGCTGCTCTTATGGTCCTTCATAGGTTTTCTTTGGACATTAGCTGCTTTTTCAGTCATTTTCAGTCCAGTCCACATATCTGATGTAATGGTTATGGAGAAAAAAAAAACCATTCTTAATGCAAGTCCAGATAGCTGATGAAAAGCAGCATAAATTAAGCCAAAATAGAACACATGGGGAAAACACAGGTTTACAAACAGTACAATGCAAGAAAGAACTGAGGAAAACTGAGGGCTTAAAAACACCCACACAAGGAACACAGCCAGGAAACAAAACACAGGTGAACGAAATCTAGCTAACGAGATAAGGGGAAGCATAACTAAATACAATGCACATTAGAGGTTAATAAAATAAAAAAACTAACTAATCACTGAACTGTGGAGGACCAGAAGAGCCATGTGCATCAGAATAAAAATTTTTGTACTTCAATAATAAATTGTGCAATAAAATATGCATGTGTTTTTTTTAATTTAATTTATTTATTTAAACCTTCCTAAAGTAATTTATTATTTAACAATTAAATTTAAAAAACTATGCATAAATCAATATTTCAAAAAGAATTATTAATCTATTTATAAATATATCAAATTGAAAATGGATTTCACAAAAAAAATTATACATACATATACATTCAATACAAACCTCCTTTCAAAAACCATTTTCAAATTCTAAATTAAAAAACAGATTTTCAAAATCTTAAAAAAATTTAAAACACGGATGTATCAACAATATGAAGGACTTAAACCTCCGAGTGTGCGCCAGTGGCCAGCCTGACCACCTTTTGAAAGTAACGTGCTAACATGGCTAACGCTAGCATCACTGCATGTAGCACGCTGCTCTTTTAAGATCATCTTAGCTTATGAAAATATCACAGCAGTACTAGCTAGCTACCGTTTTTAGTAAGCTAATTTGCTCTCAACAATTACAGCTTGAAGCAGCTCAAACTGTAATAACCCGCACTGAGGCCTGTTACATTTATTCATAATGTTAGAACAATGGTTGCAACCTATAGCCTTTAAACTCGTGATTAAAATGTTGTCTATGAATACATCAGTCCAGCTGTTACAACATAGCTTTCTGATACTTCAAAGTTAAAAGAACTGAAACAGGGTTATTACATGGAGGAGAGACTGCCTCAGTAATGTTTGACTCTGCATCCTCAACTTTACCTCCCAATCTCCTTCTCCTTTCGCCAATTCAAATCATTCCAAAAGAGTCATGTACAGTTATTAAGAAGAAATTCTGTAACTTGTGCACATTTCTTAATTTATTTGTTTCGTGAATTATATTTAAGAAAAGTAAAGTTATTCACATAAATGATTTGTTTTTCCATTTTGCATTGTGTTGTAAATGCACAGATCAACAGTCATACTGAATTTTAATGTACAGACCAGGTGAATATGAATACTTAACTTGTTTAATTACATGTTCTGCAGAGATCAAAGAACACCCTCATCCAGCTATATTGGTATTGTTTTTCCAGTTTATGAATCTAAAGTGAATTCACTGTTTGAGCTGAGTTTTTCTCTCAAACTCCCGAGAATAACACCTGGCACAATAACCTTTTTGTCTTTTTTTTTTACATGGACTTTTTGTCCACATGGACAATTGTTTAAATAAATAAAAGAATAAAAATGAATTTGTAAATGAAATTACTAATGCATATTTTATTGCACAATTCATTATTGAAGCACAAAATTCTTTATTTAGATGCGCGTTGCACTTCTGGTCCTCTGTACTGGACGCAGGAATGCAGACTTGAAACAGAGAACACGGAAAGGCAGGGGAATTAAATCTTGGGGAATAAATGATAAGTTAATCTTCAAAAGGAAAAGATGGATATAACATCATGGAAAACTAAAAAAATAGAACCTATAGCTAGAATATGTAAATAAACAACAGACTACGCAGAAAATATAACAATGAGCAAAACTAAAACATTAAACTCAAAGTTTTATTTTTCATTTGTTAGGCCACTTAGGACTGACATGTGAATGACTGAAAAAATAAGAAAGGAACCTATTTAAAAGGGATGAATGAGACTTCTGTCTATATATAACAGGCAAATTTGAAGTACCACACTTTGGTGGTATTCGCCTTGGCAGAAACTGCTGAGTTTCATCTATTTTTTGTTTTTGTTTAAGGTTACATCTATAGGAACTGCACTGAGAAAGGATGGTCGGACTTCTACCCATCCTATAAAGAGGCCTGTAAGATTCCAGATGATGAAGAAACCGAACCAGAGGTAGATGTTTCTCATTCTGACTTATACATTCAAGACTATTTGCTGGATTTTTTTTTCTACTGATATTAGGAGAATTCACTGTGATAAAAATATTAAAGTTTTCTTAATGATCTTAGCTTCCTTCTACACATTTTTCAGCTACAGCTTTGCAGAAGACCATCTGAGTCTCTCTATATATTGTGATTTATTTACGATGTTTTGTTTTCATTTTATTTTAGTTCGCAGATTTGATTCCAGAGGTGGCAAAAGTTCAGACATTCTTTACTTGCGTACACACACTTGTGATAAAAATACTATGATAAAAGTTGAAGTACCAAATCAACCTTTTTTACTCAAGTAAAAATGAAGTGGCGCAAGCTCTGAAATGTACTCAAAGTAATAAAGTTAAAAGTAGCTCCTTGAAAAACAATTCTACCAGCAATTTTTGTACAAAGGTAACTGAACCTTGTGCTACAAAAATATAATAATAAAATAATAGCAGTGCATGAGAATACGAATGACATTTGACTCTAAATGCTAATTCTAATGAATGTGGTCAGATTGAATCTGTTATATAGGACACAAGCAGTAAAAGAGAATAAAAAATAACTATTTTCTGTTGCCTACATTGTAAAGGGTGACTTTGCTTCCACATATAAACAGAAAAATACAGTCAGGGGTTCAAGTGGGATTCAGCAGGTGGGTGAGCCCTAAGACCATGAAAAGCATCACAACTCACAATACTTTCTAATGTGAGCTTCAGTAAATTGTCTTTGTGTATAGGTTGTGATCAGGTGACCTGTTGTGCTTTGTGCATTTACAAAGCTTAATTTAACAAGATATCAGCAGATGTTTCACAAGCTTTCTCGGCTGATTTCCATTTGCTACACTAACAGTGTACTGTATACTGTTTTTATAGTACATTTAGTTGTTATAAATGTGGAATTCAGTGAATTGATCTAAGCAACATCAGCTTCAATGCTAATTAATCTACTGTACTTGCTGTAAACAGTGCTTTCCTGTGAATTCATCACAGTACTTCAAGCTAACCTGTTTATCCTGCACAAAACTACTGATTATTTTCATTTAGCATTTGAGTAACACAAATTTAATATGCTTAGTTTGTTTTGCAGGACATTTCATAATATGAAACAATAGGAAAAAATCAAAACACATCATATGTATATCTAATATGTAATTAAAAATGATGGCATTAAATATAATCTTCAAATCTGCAGTGTATCAAGTAAAATTGAGCGATACTTATCTATAAACAAGGGCGTCTCCAGGATTTTTTCGTAGGGGTGGCCATAATGGGGCCACTAAAAATATTGAGGTGGCACACCAAAAACTGAATTTCCAGTTTTTTATGCTGTTGTCAAATACAGTTTACTTGAAAAATTTGGCAAAAAAGAGAAAAATAAAAGAATTATATGCCTAGTTAATTTCCTGCTATTAAAGGTGATACCACTGAAAATATATAATATATGAAAACCAGATCAGATTTTGAAATCCATACATACATTTTAATTGATTGATCAATTGGTTAATTGACTGGATGTCCCAACCATCGCTTTAATAATTCTCAGCAGAGCTGAGCAGAAGCATCTTAAAGTTTCACGGTCAGCGGGAGCTGACTGTGTGTAGAGTGAGAAGGAGGACCCAAGTGCAGACATGGAAGGAGACGGAACTGAGATAAAAACGAAAGGCGAGCTGTTTATTTTGGCTGATTAAACATGAATGCAAAATAAAGCAAGGCAAACAGGGGCGAGTAAACTAAAACTAGTAAACTAAACTGGGAAAACCTAAACTGTGACAACTATGACAAACATGACATGAACATAATTCTGAACACAATAAAACAAAATAATTCTGCATGCAAGGAACTGTGAAGAGAAAACATGAACATGAACTGAACAGAATCATGAAAATACATTAACCTGATGTGTCGAGGAGGGAAGGAAAACAGACAACCTGACACTGAACAAAGGAAGACCGAAGACTTAAATACACACAGGAGGTGATCGGGGGAGCGGACACACGTGGGGTGTGACTCAAATGAACATAATGACGCCACAGGGGAAGAGGAAAACTAAGCACATGAAACAAAGAAACATAAGACTTTCAAAATAAAACAGGAAAAATGTAAAGATGTAAACATGACAACACAAGCTTGACAAAATGGAACACACACACATAAAACACATGACAGACTGGACCAGAAACAAGACACAAAAACCAAGAAGACAGATGATAGTAATGGCTAAACTAAAACTCAACTAGACCCTAAATAAGAATAATACAAGAACTTATAATCACAAACGTAACATAAGAACTCAAAAATACAGAATTAACCTAAAATGCTGGGTTACATACCCAGCCCCTGACATAAAGCTTCACTCTCCCAAAATGGAGTTCACTTAAAGACAAATCAGTATTAGATCATGTAAGAGTGTGAACTGTTGCCTGTCTCTATTTTGGCTCTTAGATGCACCAGTGATCTGTCCAGGGACTGGTGCCAGCTTTGCTGCAACCTTATGACATTATTACCAACATAGGACAGTCTTTCTGGTAGGAGGCCCATGGGGGTGGCAAATTTTGGGGGTTGGCCAGTGCACACAGTCCGGGGGAGAACTGTGTGGAATCCTGTGAAACATCCTTTTTACATTTTTTTCACAGGACTGCAAGAACAAGCATGTTTTAAATGTGATTCCTAATTGACCAAGTAGACACTGATAACAGGAGAGGTGAAACATATTAATGAAGTTGCTGGTATTCTGGGCATCAGTTTTAATAATGAAACTGCCGCACCTATTTCTAAACAGATTTCTCCAGGGTTGTATTACAGTAAATTTGGTTCAGGTCGCATCAAATGTAGCAGCTGCATTATTCAATGAACAACACATAAAGACAAACATAATAAAACAGCGGATGGATCATTATCTCGTCACATTATTGAACACTTGAAGGTTGTGAATGAGCGGTAGGTTAATACTTGCTAATGTCTGTTTAGGTTCTCAGGATAATAGTTTGCCATTTCTGGACTGTGCTGTGCACACTGGGGAGAATGGAAAGGTCAACATTTAAGTGTACCACAAGCCCACACACACAGACCAGTATCTACTCTTTGACTCCCACCGCCCTCTGGAACACAAACTGGGAGTAATCAGCACCCTATAACACAGAAAGGCAGAAAGCGTTCCTGTTAAGCCAGAAGGGAATAAAAGAACACACAGATGTAAAGAAAGCTCTTAAAACGTGTGGTTATCAGCTGATTCATCAAATCAGCTGATGGGTAGGAAAGAAGGTCAGGCACAAACTAGGGAGAAACAGAATGAAAAACGGAACAGCATTGTCATCCCTTATGTAGCAGGTTTATCGGAGAAACTACAATTTTTTACAAGCATGAAATCCCAGTGCACTTCAAACCCAGCCACATACAACATAGTGTATGCTGTGCAGTGCACAGAGCAGTGCTCAGACCTCTACATTGGAGAGACCAAACAGCCACTTCATAAATGCATGGGACAACATAGAAGAGCCCCCTCGACGAGACAAGACTCAGCAGTATATCTGCATCTAAAGGACAAAGGTCACTCTTTCGAGGATGCCAATGTTCACATTTTGGACAGAGAAGACAGATGGTTTGAAAGAGGAGTGAAAGAAGCCATCTATGTCCACTGTGAACAGCCATTTTTTAAAAAAAAGGGGCGGCTTACAACACCAGCTGTCTGTCACCTACAATGCAGTTTTGAGATCCCTTCCCTTAACCAACAATCACTTCTTTTTTTTTTCCAGACAACATATTTCTCCAACTTCAAACAGGTGTACACTGCTGGCTACGCTACCTCCCTCATCTCTCTTATATCAGCTATTTTTGTCTTCACTGTCTTCAGGTAATACTGGAGGTCTCATTGAAAGATATTAGACTCTTTTAGACTGAATGACTGACACTGGAATAAAATAGTGAAAGGATATTTATCCAAACAGATTCAATGAAGGTCCTTTTTTCTTCTACTCTTTAGGAAATTTCACTGCACCAGGAACTACATCCACATGAACTTGTTCTTCTCATTCATCCTGAGAGCGAGTGCTGTCTTTATCAAAGACGCTGTCCTTTTTTCTGATGAAAACATGGACCACTGCTTTATGTCTACAGTGAGTATGCCATCTTCCATGCCCATCAAAGGCACTATATTTACCAGTGAAGGACTTACATCATATTACATAAGAAAACCAGCAGTAGGATTAAGGATAGTACAGTTAGCTAAAAATAAATTAAAATTCAGCGTGAAAAAAACTATTTTACTTAAGTGAAAATTTAAAAAAAAAAAAAACTAGGTTACAGAAAAAAAGAAAACTCACTGAAATTATATTGTGTGGTTGCAAAATGAGCTAAAGTGGGAAATTCCTTTAGTTTTTAGATTGTGGAGGCATTGATGCATATCTTTAATGACATAGATATTCCATTCTCATTAAACATATAGGTCATAGACTCCAGTTCCCCCGTGACAGTGATAAGGATAAGTGGAAGAGAATAGATGGATTGATATGTGGATGTGTCTATGTGTCAGTGAGTCAGCTGTTTGAAAAAGGTGTCATTTGTATCGAAGCATCCATACAGAACATTGTAAGACTGACTGTTTAAAATACTTATACTTACTTATCTTAAACTTTTTAAATAGTAAAACTAATACAGAAACTAAATAAATGTTTAATTTTTTTTTTCAATTAAAAACTAGCTGAAACATAGCTAAACTAAAAGTAAAACCTGAAGATAGTTTACACTTCACTTTTTAAAAGTATTTCTTTTCATCCAACCATTTTCTTTGCTCATCTAGTGAGGGGTTACAAGGGTGCTCTCAAGCTATGACTCTGTCTTGTCATAGCTTGAGAGGGAGGTACAACCTGGGCAGGTATGCAGACATCCATTCAGGGTTAAATTCACAAGTCACCAGTTAGAGGTGACAATCTCCACACAGGAGAGCTCCACCTTGCTGACCTTCACAGGGAAGGTAATGCAGTTACTGGAACTAATAAGCATAATATCACTCCTCAGTTTTTAGATTGCTTGGTCCCTTTATTAAAATCAATTAAATTAAACTCAAAAAAATGTACCTTGGATCATTTTTTCTATCCACCCTAGATGCAGAAAATTAAATGGTACTTAATTGTCAGTGTGGTACTTAATTGGTTCCAAACATTCAAATCCACTTTCACCCATTCACATGCACACATTCATACAGTGTTTTTTCTGTATGCCTTTTAGCACTTTATATCATTCAAAAACTCATTCTCCCATGGATGCAGTAAGGGTAATTTTGGGTTCAGTATCTTGCCCAAGACACATCGGTATACACACTGGTGCAGCCAGGGATTGAGCTAATGCACCACTTCCAAAACTAAAAAAAACTATTTTCATGATAATCACTCATGAAAAGTGTGTCAAAAATTCAGGGTTTCTTGGACAAGTGCTCCAATTTCTAGTTGGGAATAAAGTTGGGGAAAAAGGCAGTGATCCTTTCAAAATAGCCCTTTATTTTGACAGCGCCACAATTACAATGACTTCAAAAATGTGCAACACAAGAAGTATCCATGTTTTAAAGCTATAATCAGAACTTGTCAAGTAATCTTGGACAAAGTAACTAAACTTGGTCAATTATTTCTTCAGACTTCATGTATCAAACCTTCTCGGAAGAAACAAGACATATTATTTATAACAAGACAATTTATTTATTAAGTAAACAGGGGTCTCAGTAGCATGTGGAAGACCAATACACAGATCCAGCCTGGCACTACCTCTTCATGCTGATCACAATCTGGACACACTACTGCGGTGGGATGGTATCCCATTCTTCAATCAGCACTTGTCACAAGTCAGCCAAATAAACAGGCTTTCAAATGGTATGAGATTTATTGGCAAGACCCATTGCTACAATAAAGAAATAATAAACCAAATGAAATTTCCTTACTTTGCATGCTGCTAATAATCCAATTCAATATTTTTTAATTTAATCTATCTGCACAGGTTAGATTTCTATCCAGCCATATTCTTTTTGCAATTACTAGGTAAAACTGTTGCAGAAAAAAAGGGAGATAAAGTATCCATGTTTCAACTGAAAGGTTTCTTTAAACTGTAGCAATGAGTTTGTTTAGCTGTCTTTTTTTTCTTGATATCGACTCTGATGAGGTTAATAACTTAGAGAGCAGCAAGGAGCAAGACTGACATGCTGGGAATGGCTGAGCAAAGAGCCGGTGAAAGCATAGATGAGGAGTGTTTCCCTTCATGTTTTTCTCCTGATGAGACCGTCTGGAGTGCTGGTAAGTGTGCCTCTTGTGTGGGTATGAGGGACCAGCATGAGAACATTAGCATGACTCGTAGAAAGGGTGTGAGGCACAACGAGTGGGTAATATGAAAAGAAAAAAGCCTACTCATGACATCAACAAAAACACGTTTTAAAGAAAAACACAGTGGGTAAAGATAGGTATGGATAAGGGGATGGCTCTAGGACAGGATTCACAGTGAAATCTATCAATCAGGAATACATTATGTATTAATTACTAACTGCCCAGACGTATCGAATATAATGTACAAGAGATTAGCAGCTAACTAGTGAAGAAAATAGAGCAAAATTACAGAAATGGGCAATGGAGAGCAAAACTAGAGCTAAAACACATAGAATAGTGGGCATTCCTTCTGGTGGGAACAATCTAAGTGAGGGTTGCTCTGTAAATGTAGACAATATAAAATTTACAGGGAATTAGGCAACAGATTGCTAACAAGTTAGTCTAATTTAATATTTTTTATGCATATAACATGCTTTTTACCACCATCGTCTGAACAGAATGAAACTGTCATAGTGTGAAGTAGGAAGTGGACTCACCCAAGTATCCCAGAATGCATTTGGTCCAACACCCGTAAAGTGACAATCGCAGAGCAGCAAAAACTACAAGTAATGTTTGAAATAATACTGTTTCTGTTGCACAAATTAAACTTTTAAGATGTTTTTAGGCAAAAATGTAGATGTGTAAACTTCAAATATCTGCTCGATTTATCAAGACATGGCCTAAAAGTGCTCCAGTGTTTTCAGATATGTCCATTCCTGCTGGTCTAACAGCTAAGCTTTCCCCACCAGCTGTCAACTGACCAGAAGGTCAAAGCTCACTATACTCAACGAGAACGCCTTATTTTAGGCGCATCATTTTAAGAACCCTCTATGGCTTTCACCACTCAGTGGAAGAAAAACACAAGATATAATTCACTAAGCTTCATAACTGGACTATTTAACAAATTTTAAGCATTACATAAGCATATAGCCTTTATGGAATTCCATATTGGTGTGATTTCTGCAACACTCAAAAGCCACAACTCTGTGATGCATTGAGTGTTTCAGCCCAGATGCCATGCTCCCCAAACACCATTTTGGCTGCCAGCTGTTTCAGAGTTCTGACATTTAGCTCACAGTAACAGAAAAAGACAAGAATATCAAAATTATTCTGAGATATAGACAGTGTACCAGTTTTGCTGGAATTAAGGGAAACTAAATCCAAAAATATTTAGTTAAACAGTAACAGACTTGAATATTATTAGCAAGCAAAATAAATATCCCAAAGTCCTAATCTTAAGACTCAGGTATAAAATAAATTAAATGTAATAAGTCCCTTAAGACAAAGGCAATTTATTGGTAATACAATTTATAAACTTCAATTAGCCATTAAAAGCCAGCTTCCATTTTGGAATAGCAAAAGAGCATTTACAAGAGAGTTACATGGTGAATGAATTAAAATCTGTGGGAGAATTCGTCAACACCAAAAATGGTGGTAGAAGTAGAACTTCGAGGTCAAAGTCAGCATGCTTTTTAAGTCTGTTCTTTTAGATTTGACAAAAGATTTTATGCATGCAGTGTGTTTCAGTGACCATTCAAATTCAATCAGATATGTCAGCTTAAAATCAGCATCATAACAATACATAATGTAGATGCTGCGGGTGGATTCAGATTCAGGTGAATAGTCTTTTGTGATTAGTTAATGAAACTCAAATCCCAGCTACAGATGGGATACAGTCCTGTTGTTTATATGTGAATGACAGTTGATGATTTATCATCCTTTTTGATTAAAATGGTAGCCCTGGAATGCAGCTCCATTGCTATCTTCTCTTCCTTGTAAACAACCTGCAGATTTTTACAATATATACATCTCGACTTCTTTTTGCAACCGCCACCCACTGATTATTAAAAAGGTGCAGGTTTATGGCATTCCCAAGGTGAAATGTGACCATCTTCTGTGGTAACAGATTACCATTATTATATTTGAACCATTCCAGAAGTATTAAAAGACATAGTGTTAGTAAGAGGAGGATGAGACTGATCACGAATTATAATGAGTATAAATACATACAATACAAAACCCACGGCTTCAAGCATGTGTGAAGGGAAATGGATGTTTCTCTGTAACATTAAAGTCTTACGTTCTTTAAGTTCCTCGGCACCCACATATCTGAGGACTTATCTTGGTCCACAAACACATCAGCCCTAGTGAAGAAAGCCCAGCAGCGCCTCCATTTCCTGAGGGTTCTGAGATGGAACAGGCTGCAGACTGACCTACTAGTGTCCTTCTACCGAGCCACTATCGAGAGTGTGCTGGTGCATGCCATCCCTGTGTGGTACGCTGGTTGCACAACAGGTGACAAGAAGAGACTACAGAGTGTCATCAGAACTGCAGAGAAGGTGATCGGCTGTCCACTCTCCCCCCTGGACTCCATTGCCAGCTCGAGATGTCTCTCCAGAGACAGGGGGATTATAAAAGACCACCTCCACCCTAACCACAACCTCTTCAACATCCTGCCCTCTGAAAAAAGGTTCAGATTCATCAGGTGCAAAACCAACAGACTAAAGAACAGCTTCTTCCCGTGGGCTGTCAGAACTCTTAATGGAAACTAAGAGTGTGAACAGACTTCTCCCATACAATCACTCTGATGCTGCTATTGATCAACTATGTTGCTGCCATCCCATGTGCAATATCTCAGTCTTTCCATGTTTTGTGCAATATTTTTGGCCCATGTGCAATATCTTTGGTATGTGCAATAATTTGGTCTTTGTGCAATATTTTGGTCTCAGTGGAATTACCATCCCCACCCTAAATGACCATAGCCCCTCCACCCTTATTTATTTATTTATTATATTATATAACCGCCCTTGTATACAGCCCCACAATGTTTCTGTTTCAATGTTTCTATGCATACACCATGTATATAGTTTACTCACATATATGTATACATTTATATTGCTTTTTTTTCCTTTTTTTTTTTTTCCTCATTGTACAGTATATTGTTTTCTTTACTTTTG
>VUQG01036676.1:7955-23891 GCA_015106755.1 Etia nguti
GGGGGGGGGGGGAGCCAGCAATATACCACAACCCCCATTATCCAATAATGGTAATACAGATACACACCTCAGTGGCAGCCACCTGAGCCTGGTGATAAAAACAAACCTGACAACAGTCATAAAGCCAAATGCCTACAGTTCGATGGGTGTTTATATAGTTTTAAACTAAGCCTGAAAATGGAAGACAGAAAAGATAAGAGTGATGATTATTACAGAAGCTTTATTATTTCATTTGAAAAATGTTTTGTCAGGATGCCCAACTTAATTGTAATTATACACAAATATGTCTGTTAAGAAAAAACCCCTCAAAAAATGAACTGAATATTGCATTTTATTTTTTAAATTAATTCACTTAAACTTTTGTATTTCAGTTCTAAAGTTTTTTTTAATCCATTTAAATAATGAAAAATGCAATTTTGAAATTAGACCCACTAGGTCTAATTTGTTTTCTATATTTTGCAACTAGATGTTTGCGAGGTTAACTGAGGTTAAAAATAACTATCAAAAGAACACTTACATATCCTGTCCATCAAAAACTGCACGTGTAGCAGTATGTATCATCTCAATCTAACAACAAGTGGTGATAGCCAATAAAAAAACGTATGACAAATCTGGAAATGAATTAAAATCCATGGACAGGACTTTGAATATTGCAGGTTTTAAAAAATTAAAGCATTGCAAATATTTAATAAGGAAGGAAATACATTTTTCTAAGGCAGTACAATGAGGAGTCTATTAAATATGTACAAAGACATACTCTGAGATTTTGGGTCGTTATATTCACAGAACAGCAGCAGTGCTAAAGATGAACAGAGATCTCTGCCGAATGTGAGGCATTCCTCATTTGAATCATGCCTCCCTAATGCTGTGCAGGTTTTTAACGCTTACATTTTCTTCACATAGTCTGGGTCAGTTTTGACCTATTACGTGGGTTTCTGGTTAAAAACATAATTTCATACAATATAATGTCTTGTTTTATTTAAGACATGAAAAAACAAAACAAAACAAAAAAATATATATATATGTAAATATATAAGTATGTACTGTATAACCATTAGAGCTATGCAGCTGTTAAACACTGCTGTCACTGCTAGATCACAGAAAAGCCTGCAGTTTCTATTTGCAAACTAGTGGTAGGAAACCTTGTGCGAGTGAGATTTGCACGTGTTTCCCACAATCACTGAAATGGCAGCTCAGGTTGTTTTATAGTTGTCTGACTTCTCCAGCCCTCTCCTTTGATCTCTGTTTTAATCTCAAGTAGCCCTCGGTTAGCGCAGAATAAATGGATTCCAAGATTCCAAAGTTTTTATATTTTTGTTACATTGGAGGTTTGAATGCGATCTAATGCACTCACGACTACATGTCATTTTTAGTGCTATTAACAACAAGTCACACTTTAATTATACATTCTTAAAGCACTTTATCCTATAGGCTTCAAGCACTTCATCTACCTTACATCCATCAAATTCAGATTTACCACTCAACCAAACACGTATGTCTTTGGACTCGGAAGGAAACCGGAGTAGCCGTAGGAAATCCAGGTAGGGGACAACACTCAAACTCCACTCCTACGGTTTGAACCAGTAACCTTCTTGCTATGCTAACCACTGTGCTAATGACCATGCTGACCTATTACAGCTCTTGTGTCTGTGTCTGTGCCGCAGTGGTCATGTCAGTGGGGGGATCCGGGGTTTTTCTGTGAATTTCACATTCCCGTGGCAGCGTGCTAGGTGTTTGCTCAGATTTGAAGTTTAATTTTTCACTGTAGAAAGAAGTTTTCTTCCTACACAGAGTGTACATGTTTTTGTCACTTTTTATGGAATCAAACTCAATGTAATGTCAGTACTTCCATGCTTTAAACACTGCATGGTCGTACTCTCTCCCACACTCCATGTTATCCATTGTTGTATAAGACATAAATAAAATACAATGTTTTTGACATTCTTTTGCACATTTCCCTACTGTAGGGGTCTCTGCAAGCATACGGAGCTCTGAGAGGGTACAAGATGACAACTTTGGAATTCTATTGGAAACAGTCGATCATATTTGTTTGTCAAAGCTGAACCCAGGGCAAACTAAGCTAAATTAGCGTTTTTAGCTAATAGGCATAACAGTTACTGTTAGGCTATCATTTGTTTACATGTTGCTTTTTCTTATACAGGTAATACATTTATTACCAACCTGAGAGTTTATCCGCCGGTCATTTGACATGATGAATGACTTCTGAATACTTAATCTGTGTCCCGCTCCAGCTCAAGATGCCGTAGGTCCACAGGTGCAACGTAGCTCTATTAATCGGCACTCGATTAATCTGTGGCTTTCACAAAGGACCCGGATGTATGACCCCAAAAACTGAATTTAAGAACTGAAATTGAATGGTGCGAAGCGAAACTGAAAGCACTCAAGAGCTAAATTTAAAGAAGGATGGAATACAATTTTAAATTAAATTAATTCATTTTCAAAATATACAATTCAGTTTCAATTTAGTGACGATCATTTTCAAACCAATTCATTGGATTTCAAATTAGGCTAATTCAAATTCAATGTTTAGAAGCTTTTATTCAAGTTGGGCAATTCAGATTCAATCTGAGCAATTAAAATTCGAATTTAACTTATTCAAATTCCGTTTCTGATGGCACAAAGTTCTGCCCATACAGTACATACTTACAGTATGTAAGTGTATTATTTGGTAAAAAATATATATACTTACACTTATTTTATGTTTGGATTTGGATCCCTGAGACATTTATATAAACCACATCGTGTCCATTATACAGTATATACTCTTCAGTGTCACTGTGAGGATGTTTTATGGGAGTAGGATGGAAGCCTCTGCAGCCATATTCATCACTGCTTTGATGTCTCCACCCTCACAACGGTTCACTTACTCAGGTGGAAGGAAGGAACTGTCATACCTCAGTGACCCCCCCGAGTTCAAACAGTGCACGAATTAGCCTTGAGTCTGGGCCACTGACTGTGGGACAGTAGGAGACAGCAAGAACAGTTAATGGCGCTCCAAAGGCAGCACAGATTCAGAATGTTTAAGGTTTCACTGTTGGATCTTGAAAGATAACAGCTAACAGCATTATTCATCTGCTGGAAGGCAGCATCTTTAAATATGAGCAAACTGCACTGTATTCATAGGACAGAGCCCAACAACACGCAGAATATGAAAAAAAGACTTTGGAGTTTACAAAATTTTCAGACGTGGACTTCATTTGTTACTTTAAACCGATTCCCTTGGAATAACTATTTTATCATGTGTGTGACTAGTTTCGCTTTATCCCCTTCATAATTGCACTGCTGTCCACTTCGCTTTTCCCCAAACTTTAGATTGCAAGGCTCTAGTTTTTCAGTAATATTGGACTATTATGACATTGGCGGAGCTAAAGCTAATGCTAAAGCCACAGTGACTTTGACTCAGTGTTCACCCGGAGGGACGTGTTATTTTGTGTGGGTCATTAAAGCATCAGAGTGTGCACGGACGCTCTCCGTTTGACTGATATCGACACTTAGGTACGGTGTGTGAACGCTTTCTCCTCTACACCATAACTTTTGTGGGAGAGAGTAGCTCCGGGCACACACTTTTGAAATGGCGTCCCACCCAGACACAGGGAGTGAGGAAGATGGCTGCGACCCGGATGCTGAAGCTCCCAGCCTGGCAAAGTACATCATCCCTCACTCGACACCTCTTGACCTCAACCTTGAATTGGAAAACTTGCAAGAAGAGGTCGAGAAGCTGCAAGTTTGCTTACAAGATTCGCTGGAGCTACAAAAGAGCCTACTGAAGCATTTGGATCATGGAGCTAAAGGAGAGCCGGGAGAGCGGCCATCTCCCCAACGAACCCCACTGGTGCCCCGGAATCACCGCTGGTTGGACGGGTACCAGGTGGACTAACCGTTATCATACGGACGAGCTCGATGTTGACTGAGGGCTGGTTTCATTCAAGATTTATGTATTGTGATTGTTCTGTTTATTAGGGATGATTACTTGTTCTGTTCCACTGAACCCTCGTCATCGCGGCCGTGAGAGCCTTTTGGTTTAATTTTCTATTGTACTGGTTAAGCGACAAGATGTGTTGTATTTCTTTTTGACTGTTTTTCCCTTGTTTAGGTCCATTTCCAGAGGATGACTAGCCAGTAACACTGCATGTTCTATATTGTTTGCTTTAAAAACTAATATTGTTTATTGAGTGTACTAATGCTGTAAGGGTGTATTACAATTCCTCCACAGCCTGCTTTCTACCTGAAGTAGATATGAATAGTGAAAGTGGGTAGCAGGAGGGGGTCACCTGGGTCCGGCTGAGGACAACCTTCTAATTGCCAGGGGGGTGATGCAACAACCCTTATTGTGTTATAGCACCACTAGGGGGGGTTGCCCTACTATTGTAGTAGTTGGGCGAGTCTCCTAGTGGGTGTGTGAGTATAGTGTAGCAGCCATGCTGCCCGCGTGTTTGTTCCGAGAGAGACCTCACCATTGTAACGGGCTGGCACCGGTGGCTACCCATCCCCGCACATGTATATACGGACGGAGTAGAGCTGTGGAGACCTGGCTTGTATGGTCTTATGTTGCTAACGTAAAATAAAGGTCTGTTGCTTGATTTAACTGACTGGCTTTGAGTTATCCAGCTAACCTCCACACCACATGCCCGCTGGACCTGCTAGCTGCTCCTTTCTCACCAGACTGCTGTTACAGCAATCAAAAACTCTCAGAGGCTGCATTGGTTATTTTTCTTTTTAGCAAAGTTGTTCTTGATTCTTCTCTAATCTAACTCCAGCCTTTTTCAGATCCGTGTACGACAAGCTGCTGCGTCTGTCAAGCATGCACGCCACACTTTGTGACATTTCATATCTGGACTTCGACAAGGAGACGACAAAGTCACCTGAAAGGACAGGAGGATGAATTCTGCTTATTCTGCTGCTTAGACAGGCATCAAAAGCCCCGGGCCTGCTGCTTTCCTGACGGATGAAGGCTGCAGGATGTTTAGTCATATCACCATTAGCCTCATTAAAGCTCACCCTTGGGTGCTGTAAACATAGAGAGGACGATTAGTCTGTGTTCAAGGCACAGTTTAGCTCCAGTCTCTGCTCTCAGTGGGTGAGGAGTCACTACACACAGCTAGTCATCAGCTTGCCCTCTTTAGTTTGGGCTGGGTGGCAGTGTCATACCGACCACAGGTAGACGACAAACACATAGCATGCCTGTAAGTGAAATATTACCTTCTCAAAGGCTTGAAAGGAATTTTAGTGTGTTAACGTGTTAGATAAAGCACCAAAGTCACACAACAACATATATACATAGAATGTAAATAAAAGATGGGTGTTCTAGCCAATGGAGCAGGGGGTTAACCCTGCATTCTTTCTAATGGCCAAAAGGGGGCAACATCTCCGTTTTTCAATAAAGACTTCAGGTTGTGTAGAAGCTTATGGGAGAAAGGCCCTTGGCTCTTCAGCATAAAAAACCTTTAAGACTTAGTTGCAAACAAACATGTGGGACAAGAAGGGGCGGGCCATACTGTGAAGCCGTGTGTAAGCTAATAACTTATCATTGATAGCTCATTAGCTAACAATCGTGCTGTTTCATACCACAGATCATCCTCTGTTTTGAAATATGATATGACCAAGATTTAGAAAAACTGACTTAATATTTTTTTTTTAATTATAATGCAACATGTGTGACTGAGCCTATAAACTCATGAGGAAAATATTAACAGAAGTCAGATCAGATAGTTGTCAGACTTTTACAGGAACAGACGCTACTATTGCTGTCTGCTGGCTTTCAGATATACTGCAGACTTAAGGCACTTTTGCATGGACTTAATTTCTTTCACCTGAAAGCTACATCAATGTTTTATACTGTATATGGTTTCAAATCATACTGAATGCAGTGTGATGTTTCCAGCATGTGAGCTTTCATCATGTCTGGTTTCAAACTCCACCCACAGGTCGAGGTCTTACAGTTGGATTTCACTAACCACTGGATGTAACAGCAACCCAGTAAATACTGTAAATAAAATAGTTGCTTGTCATTAACGTTTTGGTGGCGCTGACAAAATAATGGCTTCATTTCTCCCACAGAAAAGACTGCCCGGAGTATTTAAAAAAGTGAAAATATTCTACATATAGTAGAAACTTATGATTCTATCCTGTAATATCTGTCCTGCTACTCTGGGCATGTGGACCACCATCTAATGCAGGTAAAACTCTAAGTATCTTATATAACCCCTTTTTTAAAAGCCTTACTCTTGTGGACCCAACAACAGATACTGAGACAGGCTGAGACAATTTAGATTTAGCAGCATGCTATACTCTCAGGACTAAGGTGGTGGTGAGACACAAATGAATTTCAGTTCAATTTATTTTTAGCTTTATTTTTCCTTTTACACCACAGAATCTACTGAAAAGGGGACCTTTAAAGTAAATAAAAATGAGTATAAAAGCTGCTGAGTATTGGAAAGTCAAATATGATCCATCTTCTGCTGTGCAAACCTTGGCACAAAGTTGTCTTGAAATGATAAATACAAGTGCATTCACTCCCCCAGAGGAAAAAAAAATATCCCATTGATTTTGATCGCATCAGATTTCCTATTGTGGCACTCTCAGGGCAAAATGTCAAGAAGATATCACCTAATCAAATAAAAATTATAAGATGGTAAATCTAAATCCCCACCGTGATGGTGTCGGTGCTGCAGTGGCTGATGTATGCCCATATGTGATGGAACAGCTTGTCAGATATCCAGAGACAACAGAAATCAATTTCTTTGTCAGTTTCTATCAGTTGCCTGTCAAGTAAGAGCTTTCCTCAGTCCCCTTTGACTGTTTAGAGAATTTACCAGCTTTTTACCAGTCTTTCGTTTTCTGTCACCCTAAGCTTTGCTTTTGCTAAATTCTAAATATAAAGCATTGTGTTGCATGTACAGTATTGGAGGACACTTTATCAGGTTGCTGAAGGAAATTACCCTTGAAGTGTGCAAGGAAATAATATGAGGTTAAATGTCACTTCTTCCTTGCCAAATATTTGCTGCTAGTGGACTCTTGGGGTTCTCCGTCTAACACTGTAGGGTCTTTACAAAGTAAAAAAGCTTGCTTTGTGAACTGGTGCACATTAAGCAGAGTTACTTGGTTAATGGTGTTAAAGATACTTCTTTCCGATATGTATTCAATTTCCATATGCACTGACTCTCATTAGCTCCGACCTCTACAGGAGTCTGTGACGTCATCAGCGTGGCATGGTGAAATGTCAGGGGACACGAGCCGGCGTGTCTGCTTGTTTTGAATGTCTGATCTGACGCTGATCCGAGTGCAGGCACACAGATGGGGAAGGGAACATTTCTTTAAGAGTCCCCTCACTTCCCAAGTCGCGGCCCTCGTGCCAAATTCAATGTTGTGTTAAGGTCCCGGGCCCAGTTGCAGGAGGCAAAAAAAATCTATCCGCGTTGAAAGGATCCAGAAAAAAAACATGAACACGAAGCCTGCAGTTCAGATGAAAATATCACTTGTGCAAACAGACTGGGTTTCCTCCTGTGGTTACGCACCTTCGTCACCTTTGTCACCTTTTTCTGCCTGTCACTTCTCACCCTGCTGCTTTTGATCCCTCTCACACCGCTCTGCAAACAGCCGTGCTTGTTGTACAAGAGCCATTCCTAGAGTGGACAACACGTATCAGGATGTATTACATAGATTCAGGACTAATTTATGAGTGTTACATACGACGCTTGACCTCGTGAAACCTTACTTATATAAAACATTTCATGACTTAGATGACAGTTTTGCTGTGTCTTCAAAATGGAAACCAATCTTCTTTTGAGTTTCAACCACAGGACTGGAAAGGGTTCTCCAAATTAAAGGGCAAGGGCATCACTTTGTGTTGTGGAGACAGATGAAAAAGCATTTTTGTTAAAACGGCATTTACAATATGCAATTTTAATATAAAAAAGGTACAAGAGTTTTATCCACACTACTAACACTCAACCAAAGCTACAACTCATCCACTGATGACATTGACAGCATCAACTCTACAGCAGAGCCCAACAATAACAATACCTAACATCAATGGACTGAAAGGGCAAAAATGAAAAACCTGAATGAACAGCAGTGTTTGCTGAGCTAGAGACACTAAAGCAGCCTTATGTGACTTTTATGACACTGTTCTCTTGTTTGCTTGTGAGGTCATGAGTCAAGTCCAACCACACATTAATCACTGTAAGTGGTTCAAATACTGGCATGTTAGACTGACACTGTCTACTAGAAAGTGCACATCCTCATCCAGCTCTTTGACTACAAGCCATAGCTGTGCACATACTTGTTTCTTTAGATTAGTGTGACCCATAGATGGCAATTAGCCTTAGTGGCCTGTAAACTCTCCTGATAAATGATGGTGTAAAGTGGCACTGGTAAAAATAGGAGCTTTATTCCCTCTGCAGTGAACAGTCTTCACGACCTTCTAACACCATGCTGCAGTCTCAGCTTATCTGGACATTTTCACAATTGTGATAGCTGTTAGGTTTCATGTAATTAGCCAATTTAAAAATGCTTCTATTAAATTTTTCAGTTCTTTATACTGTGCATTTTTTACTTAGATACTCATCGTTGAGAATGATATAAAAGATATTTAAAAGCAGGTGGCTTCTGTAGGTGTCAATATAATGACACAGCACATAGAACAATTTCAACATGCAACATTTTGAAATTGTCACAATGGCATAGAAGGATGATTTAGGCACTGGCCTTTCCTTTTTTTTTATTTGGCTTGTAATACTACAGTTTACCAGCCAGTAACTGGAAAGTCACATCTCCCAAACTGAATATCAAACAGTTTAACAGGATGCTGTGCCATCATTTTGTTTAAATTCACATAAATATTGCAATTACACAGTGGATAGACATAAAGTTAAATAATGGCTGGAGTTGTCCTTACAACTGGAGATTTTTTTTTTTTATAATAATTTTTAAATAATTAAATTAGATTCCATTTTTTCAGCCATTGAATCATCATTACAGACTTCACATATACATTATCCTCAGTTTAGGATTTCCTTAAACGATGACAATCACATTAGCACATCAGTGGCTCTGTGCTGTCACATGGACTACAGTGAACAGTGTTTTCTTTTAATAAAAGTGCGTCCAGCTGGATTTGTGCTTCTTGCTCAGGGAGCGAGTCTTAGAACTTTGTTTGGTCATGTGAAACTAACAGAGTCTTCACAATGCTGACTGTTTTCTTTCAGCTGTTTGCATAGAGTGAGCTGTGTCCTCAGACTCTGGGACTGACGAAGCCAAATGTCTTGACTGACAAGGTGAACAGCAGTCCAGCGACCCTAGAGGAACAGATGGGTTTTTCTTCTTCCTTTAATCATCACTAAACCTCCCGGAGCTCAGTTGCACAAGCATCTTTTATGCTTCACTTCAAAGGACACTTTCTTTTTTTTTACTTCCCAAAAAAATGTTCACTTTTGCCGATGTGAGCTTAAGCACGCTGATATAATCCTTCTTTCACACATCACAGTTTTTATTACTTTTCTATTATGTAGCTTGTGTTAGTTGTGACTGCCATATTTATTTTTGCTCAATTTCACTTTATGCGAACAAAATTTGAAAATAAAAACTACCATGCATCAAAAAACATATAAACAAGAAAAAAAGGGGAAAATTTTGAATTTGGGCTGCTGTCCAATAGGAATATGTGGTTGATATTTTAGCTCTGTGAGGGTTCAGGAAACATTGCAGGCAGCACTTTATTTACTGCCTGTAGTATCAAGCTGTTCTCATCTGAAGTGTTTGTCACAAGGTGTGTCTTTGCGTGTTGATTCCCTGTCACACTGTTTGTGGCATTGTTACAAGTTCAGTTCAGTCCACAAGAAGATTGTATCAGTTAACGCTGTCAATAACAAGTGGGGCTTTTTTCTTTACTTTTTTTTTTTTTTAACCCAATACATTAAAAACATGACGTAAAGGTGTCCTGAACAAGCATCCATGTGTGACCTGCCTGGTGACCACCATTATGGCAGATTTTTCTTGGCACCAGCGCAAAAGTACTAGTCTAAGCAGCTGGACAGCTGTGTGTGAATGAGCCGTGTCAGTCGGACTAAGAAACTTATCATCAAGTAGTTTTTGTCTTTTTTTTTATTACTTGAGGCAAACAAAGACAGTTCTTGTTTGTTGATCTTAAACTCTGAGCATGTCTGATTCCGTAGGCAATCTGATATGCTGTTTGATAAAGAGCCACGTAAGGTTCTTTATCTTTATAAAACAAGTTCCAGGATGTTAAAATCAATGGTAAAAGAAAAACCCTCTGTGAGTCAGCCAACACAGGTGATCATTGCCTTTTGTTCTAGGTAGCACTCTGGCAGAGGCATGCAGCACAAGTTTTAGTCTGTTTGCTGGTGTCTTTTTGGCCACCTGGTGAATCAATCTAACAGCAAGAAATGAGAAAGTCTCCATATATTTACTACAAATGACTGTATGCTATGTTTATGCAAATCTGTCTATGGTGCTGCCTCTTATGTTTGGAAAAAAATCTATTGCTATGATGATATTATTTTGTGAGCTATCTATGGTTGATGACTTTTGAGAACAAAGACCACACTGTAGGACTTTGGGGTCAAGTCCTAGAGTGTGGTCAGGTTTACGCATCAAAATTTTGGCTAAAAAAGTGTTTCATGTTGGTTAAATAGTCAAAAGCAAAAAGATTCCTGTGTCTGTTTTCTATGTTTCTATAACCTTCAAAGGGGACCTATTATACTTTTTCTTATTTTCTGGTATATGCAGAGCTTATCTGGTGCGAATGCTTGATTTCCAACTTTTTACACATTTTTGTCATGCTGAGCTGATGTCAGCTGATCATCTTACTGTGGTTATTTGCTACATGGTGAAACTCCTGAGCCCTGGATATGCCCTGTGGCAGACAGTCCAAAAGTTGTCCACTCAGAGTGGATTCCATTGCTTGTTTCAGAAAGAATAAACTGAGGAGCTGCTAAAAGTTGGAAATGCGAATTATTTAAAACTGCGTTTAGTGGACTTCAAGGATAAAAATGAAGTTGGAAAGAAGCGAAACAGGGTCCTCTTTCATTTCGTGTTGGAACTCATTCGACCGCTAAATCTTTCTGTCTTCAGTGGGTGCTTTGCAGTTATGTTTAGTTTAAACATTTCCAAATATAATCATTTAAAATGTGTCCTTATTAAGTTGATGAAAAACACAGTCCAATCAGCATTATGTTCCAAAGGGTATTCACTGTTAAACACAGCTTTACTTGGGAGGTGTTCTTGAAAATTCACATGATCTTCTTCACCAAATGTTATGGATTGTAAATCTACAAAATCAGGACAAAAGTAGCATTGCTGTTAAAAATGACTAATATCAAGTTCAGGAAGACAGGATTGTAGCCAGGCTTGTTTGCAATTTATCTCTACAGGTCGTATAAACTTTCACGACAGTCAGAAACCTGCTCTTCAGGCTTCACAGAGACCTAAATCACCTGTTTCATCTCTTTGTGTCTCCAGTACCTCCAGTATCTCACACATTCTGGTGTCCAGCCTGAAACAAATGTTCATTTGTAGTATTTCTCTGCTGTTTAGTGATGGATAGCAAATTTAATGTGGAAAACATACAAAATGAGTGTTCCTCCTCTTTTTCCTTTCAACTGATTGTGTAGGAAAAGCAGCACAGAGAATTTTCCACATCTCCTCTCAGAAGGAGAATGAATGTTTAAAAGAATGTTTAAGAACACAACAAGATTTATTGTCTTTCTTTAACTTTGTGGCTGGAACATGGCAAAAAAAAAGAGAAACTGATTTACGCATCTGATGCTGGCCCATAATAAAGTGATGGATTATACTGTATACTGGCCCTTCACATTGTACAAAAGAGGCAATTCTGACCTCTGTTCCTCTCAAGACTTCAAAACAGCTACCATCCATCATCAATAACCAATCAACATATTGCATTGTCTGAGGCATGAGCTGTAGCTCAGGTGGTAGAGCAGGTCAGCCACTAACCAGAAGGTCGGTGGTTCGATCCCAGGCTGCTCCAGGCTGCATGCCAAATGTACTTGGGCAAGATACTAACCCCATGTTTCCTACTGGTGGTGGTCAGAGGGCCCGGTGGCACCAGTGTCTGGCAGCCTCGCCTCTGTCAGTGTGCCCCAGGGCAGCTGTGGCTACAATGTAGCTTGCTATCACCAGTATGTGAATGGGTGAATGACTAAATGTAGTGTGAAGCGCTTTGGGGTCTTTAGGGACTAAGTAAAGCGCTATACAAATCTTAGAATCACCAGTTATCCTAACCCGTTGCATGGAGGAAGTTGGAATAGCAGGCAGGGACATGCTCTTTCCATGTCACACAGGAAGGTCCCAGCCTGGATTCTAGACCAGACATTGCTACCCAACCTTTACCATTAATGCTAACATGTCAGAATTTGCCTTTTGCATGGAGCTATTACAAGTGGGCTACTTAAATATTCAATTTTTAATGTGATAAAAGCTGAAAATGCAACATGCTGTTGACCAAATATATGCAATAAATAAAAAAGTGCTATAGGTGCATAATATGGGGGTGACTGTAGCTCAGGAGGTAGAGCAGGTCACCTACTAATAGGAAGGCTGGTAGTTCCAGTCTGTATGCCAACTATCCTTGGGCAAGATACTAACCCCAAGTTGCTCTCTGCTCAGAGTGTGAATGTGTGTTAATGTTAGATAGAAAGCACTTCAAACAAAGAAAAAAAATGCTCGTATGAATGGGTGTGAATGGGTGAATGAGTCATATTGCATAAAGCTCTTTGAGTGCTCAGGTAGAGCAGAAAAGAGCTGTATAAGAACCAGTCAATTTACCATTTACTGTAATCTGCCCTAAAGTGCAGCAACGCTGATATAGCTTGTGTTCTACCTTTTTCATTTCCTGGGAACACTTGCAGCAGGTGTGGGCTCCTGGTTGCTCACCCTGCTTACCTGTGGTCATATGATATATATGCAGAGATATCTCATATCTCATTCAAAATATCTCATTCGTGTAGCCTGGTTGTGTGATTTTCTCTCATCAAATATACCTAAAATATTTTTTAGCAAATCAAAATGGCACAAAGTCATTTGTGCCATTTTTGAGCCACCTGGCTCAAACGCCAGGACAAAACAGTGAGACACAGGATGAGAGCAACTGAATAGCTGTTTATTTGAACAAACCACAAACAAACCGAGAAGCAAACAAATAAAAATGGGAAATCATGAACGTGAAAGACGGGATGTGAAGGACAGTATCATCTGCAGTGTGAGTGTGTGAGTCAGTGGGTGAAGATTATGGTGTTTGACACGATTAATGGCATAACTAAAGCAAAGATACACAGATAAAAGAGCTCTGCTTGCACTGAGTACCTGCAGTGAGGGTATTTGTATCGATGAAATACTTGCTCTGCATGTTTCTGCTCTTCAAACATACTACACAACTCAGGAGGATGAATAAATGGTTTACTTTCCCTGTCCCTTGGTTGGTTAATGGCAGGTTTTAAAAGCAGGATTTGGGAGTAGAAGCTGAAAGCCAATGCCGGAATGACATCATAAACTCCAAAAACGACTTGCAGCTAAAAATGGACACGGGGCCTTTGGAGAACAACAGACTCCAGTGCTGATGATTACCTCGCTGTCAGGAGTGATTTTAAAGTTTTCTGCTTTCACTTCTCTCTGACTAAGTGTTAAATAGAAGCTCTTGGCATGTAATCCTGCTAAATTTTCTCACATTCGCAGAGAGTTGAACAGGAAGGGATAAATGGAAAGCCCCCCCATTAATAAATAAATAAATAAGGTAAAAATTGGGGTTGAAAACAGTGCCTTGAGCAAAATCAGTGTAGTTATGGAAAGGAATTTATGGCATACAAGTGTTAACATGAGTCTAGACAGCCCATTCTGTTGACATAGCTCATCTGTAGAATGACCTCATAGGTTGCTGACTTGTTTTAGCTCAGGGGAATGTTACTCTGATTTCTTGAGTCGCTGCGAAGTGTAATAACAGTGTTTTTAGAAATTCAGTAAAGCTCTCTCTGTGTGACTTTCCCTCAAAGTCTCCTTCTGTCAGTTTGCAGTCTTGTATTTCAAGCTCTAGTGTTACCTCCTTGGTCCTGCAGCAGGAGATCAAGTTGCTCTCAGGAACGCTGGGTGGTTTTGATCAGACAGAATAGAGGGCCATCCATATCATCTTCATCTAGGCCCTGACAAGTGAGGTGGGGGCCAGTGAGAGACAGCTGTCCTGACTCTGACAGTAAACAGACTACCGGTGGTGATGGGAGAACTATCTCAAGAAGGAAATGCAGTGACAGATATTTCGATGGAAGCATATAAACAGATTCATGGGAAAGTTATCGCTAAATTTTACCAAGGCCTCCGGTAACAGAAAGGTAATAACACCAAGGAAAAAGAACTAAAAATAGAAATAACTGAGGAGAATTGGTGCTATATGTGAGTAATACAACATTCATCAACAAGCTCAAGGGAATGCTGATGAATGTTACAGCAGTGGTGGAGACAATGTGGTCACATCAACACCAGCAACCACTCCCACATATTTTGGTTTAGAGGGAATTGAATAATCTTGTAGTGTAGATCACTGACACATCAGCACCCAAAATATGCACATAAAAACCGTACAGGCAGAATCGATGTGATTCATATGGCTGGAAACACAAAAGACACTTTCTGTGATAACACCTGCACCTTTTTTCTCTTCTTTTATTCATACAGCTTGGTCTTGTCAGCCAGAAGATAAAACACTTTCTGTTCTCACTGGTCCTGGGCTCCAGTGTTTTCAACCAATCAATGGACATGCATTTAAAAATATAATGTTTGTGTTATTGTGTAATATGATTCTATAGTCATATGAAGTTAGTGGCAGTGGCTCAGGCAGTACAACAGGTCTGTTACTAACCAGAAGCTTTGCGGTTTGATCCTTGGCTGCTCCAACCAAAGTATCCTTTGGCAAGATACTGAACCTCAGGCATGCTCTCCGATGTGTTCATCAGAGTGTGAATATAGAAAAGTGCATGGGTGAATGATACCTGTTGAATAAAGCACTTTGAGTGCTCGAGTAGAAAGCTGCTATATGAGAACCAGTCTGTTTAATCTTCCATTTTTCTGTTATTTTCGATGAGAGAAATAACTTGAAGACACAAAAACCCCCAGAGAACTCAGATTATCATCCCTTGTCTGTATTGTCATAATTGTGTTTATGGGAATATTCTTTACAGTTTAGAAACTCCTAATTTATCTTAAAGTAGACTTTAGGGCGTTCCCTCACTTCAGCCACTCTTTAAACTGATCTCAAGTGCTTTAGTGGCCTCTTTCTGGTCATTTGGCTTCTGCTAACAACCATCCATAAGTGACCCTGTGCAACTTGGAAATTGTAGTTTCCATTGCTGAAAGACAGACTGTAAGCAGAGGTAAAGAGACAGGAAGCAGCAGGATAAGAGCACAATTAGATTAACTCGGTCAGCCGGGGAAAGTAGCTTTGTTGTCCCCAGACTCATCATCGCAGAGATGGCTGGAAGATTAGATAACTCTGGTGGAACAGCAATTGAACAAGCTCCCTCTGTATCCCTCAATCCCTCATCCTGCCCTGACGTAGGAGGAAAGTTGAGCATCCACCCGACCAAGTACATACAACTCTGCAGAAGTTCTTAGTTTGGACTGGAGCCAAAGGCCAACCCAGTGCAACCAGCTGGAGCATTTACAAGAGCCAATAATCATTATGCCATTAAGAGTTTCATTCAGTTTTGGCACACACTCATGGTAGGGAGAAAAAAATGAGCCTGTGTGTGTTCTTTTTATGGAAGTTATAAAATGATAAAAGAGTTTTATAGGTACAATAAGCAGAGCAGTGCTGAAAGGCTGTAAACACTCTGTGGCTATGACTCAATCATCATTCTCTTTTCTTGTCAAACCTGTTTCATTGACACACAC
>VUQG01036677.1:5271-20492 GCA_015106755.1 Etia nguti
AAAAATTTTAATATAAATATTTTTTTTTTTTTTTTTTTTTTTTTACAATAAGTGATTTTCAAGCATTTCAAGCACTTATCGGTTTTAATATCATTATAAGAAGTTATTATAGAAAATGATGATTCTCACCACACTTTTCTGCTCCTCTTCGTCCTCTTATTGCTGGTGTTTTCTCGTCACTTGGCCGCTGGATGGAGGTTTTTAGCCGTTGCTCTCTCCTCTTCTGTCGCTTTGACTGACCGTCTGATTTTTATATCCTGCCAGCCAAGGACACCCGCATGCAGATAACGTCATCACCGGCATTTGGTCCTGCTCGTAAACGTGGACTGTTTCACGAAAACGGACAATTCCATGTTATCCCGCCTCCTCCTTCCTCCACATCAACCCCTCCTGCCCCTCAAATATTCACATTTTATATGGAGAAACTGTTTGAACTCCGTAACCTCAACTCTTCATTCATTCATTCACAGGTTTTAACCTTCTTTATGTGAGCATTTATAAAACAGAGATTTCCAGCAAGGTTCAGTTTTATATTCACATATTCACAGCCTGTATTTTTTTAATGCCAGTGTTTTGTGATTTATGCTGTATTTACTATTTTTTTTATATATTTGCTTGAGAAAATAAAGATAAAAGTCACCCTTAAACTGAGCTTAAACTTAAAAAACCCCCCAAAATAAATCTAATAAAGACTTTGGGGGAAGAGAAAGATCAGCTGCGTAAATATTGACTTGGCACCTCACTGCTGCTGTCGTGTGCTAAATGTCAGATAGCAGGTTTGTCAGATTAACGCAGAGGCGCCATGTCATCATCGAGGAGAAGACGGGAGTCAAACCTACGGTTCAGGGTGTACAGTTTCAAACTTGGGCAGCTGCTGCAGCATCACCCCTTTATCTGAGGCCTCAGCGGTACTAATGATGATTCCACAGTGGGTTTATACCATTTTACTGACAGCTGGGGAACAGACGTGAGAGACGTGAGCATTAAGGCCTCTAATAAGGCTTCAAGAGGTTTCCTTTCAAAGTGTATGTCTAGAACTCGGAATTTTTTTTAAGCTTGGCATAGACTACACATAAAGTCTTCTTAAGAGTAAATGTAGAACAAAAACAACCTTCTGAAGATCTTTTGCAGAAGAAGCCTGGACAGGCCTCCTTTTAAAGCTCTGTCACCTTTTTATTTCAGTTTTTCCTGTTTTCTCCGCATCTGTTTAGAAGTTTTCTTTAAAGATGTACATGTAGAAAGTTGCCATTCTTACTGTCATTCAAAGTTCTGCACTGATGGCCTGACTTTCTTTAGGAACCAGCAGAAGTCTCTTTTTGGGGTTAAGGCTGTCCATCTAAAGGCTCATATTAACTACATCCAACAGCAATGTCTTATTAGGGGTATTCTTCTACTTGCACCTGCTCTTTGATTCTATCTGAATAATTTTCTTCAAGGCCTTTTACCTGTAAGGTTATGTGTAGACTGGGAACTTTTCGCTTTCTCTACATCCAGATCTCCAGCACCATCAGGCTGAACACAGGAGCACTGGAGCTCCTCAGGGATGTGTTCTCAGCCCACAGTTGTTCACTCTCCTGACACACGACCGCACCGCCCTACACAGCTCTAACCACATCATCAAGTTGGCTGACGGCACAACTGTGGTTGGACTCATCAGCAGCAACGACGAGTCAGCGTTCAGAGATGAGGTTCAGCGGCTGGCATTCTGGTGCAGCGAGAACAACCTGCCACTGAATGTGGACAAAACTAAGGAGACGATTGTCGACTTCAGGAAGACTCGCTCCACCCACACACCACTCAGCATCCGTGGTTCCATGGTAGAGACTGTTAAAAGCATCAAGTTCCTGGGAGTTCACATCTCAGAGGACCTCACCTGGACCACCAACATCAACTTCATCACCAAAAAGGCCCAGCAGCGCCTCCACTTCCTGAGACGCCTGAAGCGGGCCGACCTTCCTCCTCCCATCCTCACCGTGTTCTACGGGGGCACCATAGAGAGCGTTCTGACCAGCTGCATCTCCGTGTGGTTTGGAAACTGCAATGTTGGCGATCTCAGCAAGCTATATTGGATCGTTAAAGCAGCTGCCAAGATCATCGGAACATCTCTCCCTCTGCTACAAGACATCTTCCACAAGCGCTGCATCAGTAAGGCCTCCTGCATTGTGCTTGACCCCTCACACCCCTCACATGGACTCTTTTCTCTCCTTCCATCCAGCAGACGCTATCGTAGCATCCTCCAGACTGCGAGATAGCTTTTTCCCACAAGCCATCAGACTCTTGAACTCACTCAGGACAATAAAGTTTACTTTGACTTTGACTTTGACTTGATCTACTGTTCTTTTTCTTTGAAGCTCTATGTCTTTTGAGCAGAGCAGAAATCTCTCTTTAACATCTTTGTTGATTGGCAAATTTTTGCAAATAAATCTTCAACCATCTAAGAAGCACTCTGTGGCTTTTGCAGTCTCTATTAGATAGAAGCCCTGATGTAAAGTTATATATCCACTAAAAACTTTTCTACAAAGCTGTAACTTCAAAGGAAGCATCTTCTAGAATCTTCGAAACTAACCTAAGCTTTGAGTTTTAAACATGGTGTGTTATCCTGCTGGAAGCAGCCATCAGATGATGGGCTCACTATGGTTTTCAACCGATGCTCAGTTGGTACTAAGGAAAATAAGGACAAAATAATACTAAGGAAGAAAATATCCCCACGCCATCACACCACCAGCAGCCTGAACTGTTGATAGATGGCAGAATGGATCCATGCTTTCATGTTTACACCAAATTCTGACTCTACCATCTGAATGTCACAGCAGAACTCGACACTCATCAGACCAGACAACATTTTTCCAATCTTCTGTTGTTATGAACCTGTGCCTACTGTGACCTCAGCTGACACCTGCTGTAGTCTATCTGCTTCAGAGTTTTATATGCATTCAGAGATGCTCTTCTGCATACTTACGAGTAACGAGTGGTTATTGTGAGTTACTGTTGTCTTGCTATTAATTAGGAGCAGTCTCCTCTGACCTCTGACATCAACAAGCCATTTTCACCCACAGAACTGCTGCTCACTGGATATTTTGTCTTTATTATTCTCTGTAAACCTGAGAGATGGTTGTGTGGAAAAATCCAAGTTTCTAAAATATTCAGATCAACAAAATCTGAATATTTTAGGAGTATTTAAGAATATATAAGCAAAATTGCTTAAACCACTTTTCTTCTACATTCTGATTTGAGCTTCAGTACATTTTCTTGACCATCTCTACCTGCCTAAATAAATTAAGTTGCTGCCATGTAATTGGCTGATTAGATATTTCCATTAATGAGAAACTGAATAGATGTACCCAGTGATGTGAGCCTCACTTTAGAGCTTCATAGTCATATTTATTTGTAAGTCGTTTGGAAACTAACACATCAGTTTCAGTGCTTACATTTCTAATTAAAATAGTTTTGGTAACATTTTTACTTTTTTCACATTTGAAAGCATGGAAAATAGAAAATAGGCCAAATTCTGCTGGTGATAATCTAAGATTTTTGATATTTTTCTGTAAATTCTTTGGATTTGTGGCTCATATATTTTATTTGATCTAATTTTTTGTTATACCTTCTTCTGGAGCCTTAGGGAATTCTACTTCTGGTGATTCAGATGGTCACTTGTGCAAGGAGCTATTCATTTTGTTTTTCTAATGGACCGATTGAGCGGTGTTTGGAGGCGGGCAGGTAAATATAAACCCATTAGACGGCTGCCACAGCCTTGAACATCCATTCAAGCCATTACACACAAACACACAAACACAGACACACAGGTATATTTAGGAAGAAAGAGGAAATGGCAAAAGTCAGACGAGCTGAACTGAAAGAAAATACCTTTTTAATGACACATCATTGGAAGAGGAAGCTCTCTGCTCACCTGCTACAGTCATGAAATTTCTGTCTGTGTGTCTAATGCATGTTTTCTCAAAGCATTAATCATTTTCTCTGTCTTGACTTTCATTATAATAACAATATCAAAGCCTTTAATTTAAAATGTGAAAGGTAAAGAGGTGTAAATAAAAAGAAATTAATACAATTTGAAGCAGAGTTCACAAAAAGAGCAAATTTTAATTCAATTTACTACCCCAGTGAGGATTGGCATGTGAATTAGCCAAACTCTAGTGAATTATATTAATGAGGATGGAAATCATTTAAAAATGACAAATTTCTGAGAGCTGAGGAAAATCACGTCAATGGCAGGTAGAGAAGGTACAGTAAAGAATTTGTAATAAATGGTCCCATATTTACAAGTGGAAAAAACAAGAAAGAAATATTATTTATGAAACACCATTCATTAAGATAGTTATAGTGTTGATTAAAACTGGTGTTAATAATCTGAAGACTATTTAGACTCTATGTTTGTACCCGAACATTACACAACATTACACTACTTATACTACCACTAATAATAAACTTACCTTTACTGAATAAAAACTGTGCAATTTCACTTTAATATAACCTGCACATTGAACCCAAGCATTATCTTTTGGGGACTAAGAGAATTAAAACAAACACTGGTCAGCAAACTGATGCCAAACGCTTCTTCTTTTGACCACCAGAGGGAGACAAATACCCAGAGTCAACCTTACAGTTAAATGACTTTAATTTATTTCTATATGAAATATAAAAACGATAATGAATAAAGGTTTGAATTTAACACTAAAATTTACTATAGCAGCACTGTTCTCTAATTACTGTTTGTTCTCAGCTCTTAGCTCCAACTCCTTCCATCTGAGAAAGCTACACCTAACCTACAATCATTTTGGAGAGGCACAAGTGAAGCACCTGTCTGCAAAAGTGGTAGATGCACATTGTCGACTGGACAATCTCAGGTATTCTCCTGCAGCCTCTCTCCTGTTCAGCAGGTAGATGTGAGAATGTAGAGCAGTGATCTTTGACAAAAACTGTGAAACTGCATGGCAGGAAAAAAAAATAGATTTGGGATAAATCATACTTATGGGACAGAGTTTCAAAGTCAGCACAAGGCATTCAAAAACAGTTCCTGAAATTAAATTATGATGCCATTTCATCCCCACGTGTAAATACAGAGTTATATTTGGAAGGTAAGATTTTGTTATTACCTTGTTTTATTTTTGCATATAGTGTCTTTCTGTCTTCATTTTTTTAAAAACTCTATACGTCTTGGTATTCAGTTACTTGCGTTCATTAATATCACAATTTTACAGTGTTTCCTTTAGTTTTTACAGCACATTTTGCTGTTGCCAGCCTGGTGGCTATTTTTAATACTTAATTTGTATTTTATCTCCCCACAGCCCAGAGACATGCAGTTAGTGGGGCTAGGTTAATTGGTCATTTTAAATTGCCCATATGTGTGAATGTGAGTGTGATCGGTTGTCTGTCTCTCTGTGTTAGCCCTGCGATGGACTGGTGACCTCAATTAGTACATTTATGACATCAGTGACAAATTAGTCACGTTTGGCATCCCTAAATCATTTTGAAACGAGCTCTCTTTCTTCACACTAATTTTTTATTTTAAATTTTAAAATGTTGTTTGATTAAACATCCAATAATAATACAGAAAAAAAAAAAAATATTAACAGAGCACTCATCATATCAGGTCAGGACTGTGGACAAGTGGTAAAAGTCCAAAGCCGAGTCTACAGTGGATCAAAACTAAGTCTTGGAGGTAATTTAGAACACACAAAGGACAGTATGTCAGCAAAGCAGATGCTAAGACAAAGACAGAACAATATATGCACAGACTGAGGGCTGACTGGGAATTGGAAACAGGAGAATAAAGATAGAAAATGGAAATCTGAAAATACATTAAACCTAAAAAACCCAAAGTGACCTGAAATAATGTGGACAGAAACTTAAGAATAAAATACTGTGAAAAATCACGAGAGCGAACACAAACACATAATTATCTTTCATCTGTTTATCACTTGGAGCCATCTTAAGTTGTTTTTTCCAAAAACTCCTCAGTCACTAATATTCAGGTTCAGTGTGTTTCCCGTTACTCCCAATCAGTTCATTTCCTCATCTGCCAGAACAATATTTTCCTGAACTTTCATAACTTCCTGTGATGCTTTGTAAATTGTAGATAAAAGCAAACTTTCATTCAATGTTTAATTAAAAATACTAGAAACAACAATATCGAGATCAGTGATTGGCCTGAGGGTTTCAGCTTTGCTCTCAGTGCTTCCTGTAGAGGTGAAGGAGGAAAGTCTTCAGCTGCTGTAACGTTCTTTGTTTTTAGTAGACGGAGGTACAGATTGCTCAACATTTGATGTGTAAATGTTAATAGTTGTCAGGAATGAGGAGGTTTATTTATTCTCAGCTTTGTTCAGGGTGTTCCAGTCAGAGTGTGAAGTTGTTGCAAGTTAATTATTGATGTTGAAGCCATATTACAATGTATCAGCTCATTTTTGACCTGTGAGCTACAGCTTCAGACTCGTTTATGGTTTGAAGTGTTTAATGAGCCTGCAGAGTGATAACAGAGATCGGGGGATCTTCTTTTTTTTCCTCGACACAGCTGTGGTGCAGACACCAGAGAGCTGAAGAGCGAAGAAGCTAATGGGAAAAAAGCTGAGTGAGTAGAACTTTGATTTATTTGAGCCTCTCAGGTTTTTCTCTCCATCACAAAGCAGCTGCTTTTATCTTTATTTGTTAGTTTATGTGGTGAACATTTGAAGACTCATTTTATCTCTGAGGTCTTGAATTGGCGAAAGACTCCAAACCCCCAACAACAAAGTCTCCAACATCCAGCTCAGAGCCTTTCAAACAGAGTGAGCAGGTAGAGATTTGTTCATCGGATCCTTTTTAACACAGAAAACCTGACTGTGTTGTGATGTTTACTAAGACTCAGGTCTTCATGTGGACTCTGAGTGGTTTCATAATCAAACTAAAGAACTGAAGTCTAGATGCTGGGCTCTAGTTTGACTCTGAGGCTGTTTTATTGTTGTGTTATGGAGGAACAAAGTGCATGTTAACTGGAATAGGCGAGTTCTTCCTGCTGGGTTCCTGTAAGTGCCGTTGTTGGGATGGATTTATGGAGGATCAGTGGAATTTACAGCAGTCCAATTGCAGTTAATCCCTCACACCTGTGTAACTACAGTTAATGTTTAAATTTTGAGTTCAGTGTTATCGCTTCAGAAATTCAAATTCATTTTTTCCTTTATCAATTATATTTAACCTTCTGTTTTCAGATGTATTAAAATAGAAGGCATCAGCAGTAAACACTGAAATCACAGCACAACTTTTCCTCAAACTCTTCAAAACCCAGAGTCAGACAGCTTAAGTTCAGTATTTGTATCTAAATCTAAACAAATACAGAGTGGGCACAATAGATTGTTTCATTTAATGCTAATAATATTTCAAATGTCATGTGTGACTAGTAGAGAAGCACAGAGAGATGGTGTGTACCAAAATAACCTAAAATGGATTTAAGCACTTTTCCTCTCACTAACCCCCATCAGTGTGTTTTAATAGTAATAATAATGCCAATAGAAAGTTGTCACTGATGTGTTCTGTTCAGCAAAAAGCCAGTGACAGGTTCAAGCTTATTAGTCCTTCTAAAAGTAAGTCTAGCAGTTTGGCAGCCGTCCTTAAAAACATCAGCTGATGGCAGCTTCTTCTGCTGCGCACTGCCATCTGACTGCCACATGAATGATTTGTGTTTCCTCTGCAGGTGAAGGTAGAAAGTGTGTGTGAGCTGATGTGGATGTGAATTCAGCAGCATGGATCAGTGTGAGGACAGAGAGGAGGGAGTCCCTCCCTCTAAAAGAGCCAGAGAGAGCCAGACCAAAGCTGAGAGGTGAGATGACCATCTCTAACTGTCCATGACTCTTCTCCATGTCACAGCTCAGCACTCACATCACTGCTCCATCATTATTCACAGGAACCAACCTGGACCTGAACCCAGCTGTGTGTCCTTAAAGAGTGACAGGTCAAAAAATCGCCTCATTTATTTTAAAAGTCAACAAATTTCTGCTGCAGACAGGTGAGCTGTTAGTAATGTGAATTTTTTGATAGCTGTCATTTTGGTGGCTGTTGATAATAGCAACATGAATAATCCTGTACAGGCCAAATTAAAGTTTCTACTTCTGGGTGGTGTTCTGTTCTTACGCTGCCACTGACTGTTTGGACTTTCTTTATGCTGATTCACAGCCTGAAAAACTAGGTTGTCTTTGGGATGATGGAGAAGTGTTCATCTATTTTTGTTGCTGGAAATGAGAAACACATTTTTCTTCTCTGTCTAACAGGACCTGTGGGAGACCTGAACCAAGCAGTGTATCTTTAAAGAGTGACGGGTCAAAAAATCGCCTCATTTATTTCAAAGGACAAAAATCATCTGCTGCAGAGAGGTGAGCTGTTAGTAACACTGATGCTAAGTTAACTGTCAGTTTGGCATCTGATTTAAATGCACTGCTTCTTGTTGTTTCATGGCCCTAAACTGGATTTCAAAAAAATGAGGAACTGAGCAAGCAGTGCCTTTATTGTATAACATATACACAAGATGTACATTTAACCTTCTGCAGCTTATTGTAGGAACATCCATAGTCTTGCATAGTTTAAATGACTGTGTTTACCACAGTAGTCTGGAGTTTCCTTCTGCTCGTGCACAGCCTGCAAACCAGGTTCTCTTATGGATGATGAAAGTTTTCTAAGTCTTTATCAAATTGTTTTGGTGGAAATGAAAAACCAGTTTTCTTCTCTGTCTAACAGGATCTGTGGGAGACCTGCAGAACTTAGATCTGACACAAGCAGTGTATCTTTAAAAAGTGACGGGTCTAAAGATCTCCTTATTTACTTTAAAGGACAAAAATCATCTCCTGCAGAAAGGTGAGCTATTAGTAACCCTGAGGTTATGTTAGCTGTCAGTTTGGCATCTGACTTAAATTAACTGGAATAATTAGGTATCAAGGAATTCCTTCATTATAAAATATATACACAGATGTAAATTTGTCTGCAGCTTATTGTAGGACCATCCATAGTCCTGCATAGTGTAAATGACTGAGGGTCACATCTAAAGGACCACGACTTTCCTGGAGAAGGCTGAGCTGTTAGTAATATACATTTTTCAGAGCTTCTTTAATACTGTAGGCTAAGTGATTAGTTGGTGATAGAAAGAAATCATTCTGAATTAAAAAACCCACAAAAAACATTGACTGCATTAAATTTGCACACATATGCTAAAGTTATTTGACAAACAAGATAGAAGGTGTCAGCTTGAATTTAAGCAATGATTTTTCATGAAATTACCACATAACTGTTTATCAGGTGTACAATGTTGAAAAAACACTAAGCTGAGCAGCTGAGTATCAGTGGGATCAGCAACAGTGGCAAACTTTTACAACTACAAGGAGTCATATATAGTCTAAAGTCTAAAGACCCGATATATAGTCTAAAGATGCCACTTACTTTGTCTTTCCCCTGTGCTTGAACTAATATTCATGAGTCCTCCACAGACTGGACCAGGAAAATTCAGAGGTTTCTAGTGGTCATTTTGTCCAGCAGCAACAAAAACAGCTGGACTCCATATTTATGGTACGTACATACAGTATATAACAACCACTTTTACATCTATTATGTTCAGTCATCTCCATGTTGCTCTTTGTAGAGCAGTGGATTGACATGATGTTAGCATTATTTTGTCATTGATATAATATTCATATAATACTTTGTTCCAGCTGTTAGAGAAGAACATCATCACGTTTGTGAAGAATGAAGTGAAGAAGATCCACCAGATTCTGAGTCCAAATTATTCAGAGAGGGAGGAAGATGATATGTTGGAGGATGACAATAAAGAGCAGAGGAGTAAAAGCAGAGAGGCATTTGTGACAATTGCGTTGCACTTTTTGAAGAGAATGAAGCAGGACAAGCTGGCTGACCGTCTGCAGAGCAGTAAGAGGATTTCTCGAAAAATTTAAGTTGTTGCATTTAAAATTTAAAAACTTACTGAATTGAAATTTTTGGATATTTCCTGAAAAACAAATTGCTTTAATGTATTTATTTTTGTGGTTTCAGAAATGTTTTCTCCACTTTCTCAACGTAAACTTAAATCTACTCTGAACAAAAAGTTCCAGTGTGTGTTTGAGGGAATCACTAAAGCAGGAAATCCAACGCTTCTGAATCAGATCTACACAGAGCTCTACATCACAGAGAGAGGGACTGCAGAGGTCAGTGATGAACATGAGGTCAGACAGATTGAAGCAACATCCAGGAAACCAGACAGACCAAAAACAACAATCAGACTAGACAACATCTTTAAAGCTTCACCTGGAATAGACAGACCAATCAGAACGGTGCTGACAAAGGGAGTGGCTGGGATTGGGAAAACTGTGTTAACACAAAAGTTCACTCTGGACTGGGCCGAAGACAAAGCCAACCAGGACATCCAGTTCATATTTCCATTTACTTTAAAAGAGCTGAATGTGCTGAAAGAGGAAAAGTTCAGCTTGGTGGAACTTGTTCATCACTTCTTTCCTGAAACCAAAGAAGCAGGAATCTGCAGCTTTGAAGACTTCCAGGTTTTGTTCATCTTTGATGGTCTGGATGAGTGTCGACTTCCTCTGGACTTCCACAAAACTAAAATACTAATTGACTCCAGAAAATCCACGTCAGTGGGTGTGCTGCTGACAAACCTCATCAAGGGGAAGCTACTTCCCTCTGCTCACATCTGGATAACCACACGACCTGCGGCAGCCAATCAGATCCCTCCTGAGTGTGTTGACGTGGTGACAGAGGTTAAAGGGTTCAGTGACCCACAGAAGGAGGAGTACTTCAGGAAGAGATTCACAGAGAAGAAGCAGGCCTCTAGGATCATCTCTCACATCAAGACATCACGAAGCCTCCACATAATGTGCCACATCCCAGTCTTCTGCTGGATCACTGCTACAGTTCTGGAGGATGTGCTGAAAACCAAAGAACAGAGAGAGATGCCCAAAACCTTGACTGAGTTGTACATCCACTTCCTGGTAGTTCAGGCCAAAGTAAAGAAGGTCAAGTATGATGGAGGAGCTGAGACAGATCCACACTGGAGTCCAGAGAGCAGGAAGATGATTGAGTCTCTGGGAAAACTGGCTTTTGAGCAGCTGCAGAAAGGAAACCTGATCTTCTATGAATCAGACCTGACAGAGTGTGGCATCGATATCAGAGCAGCCTCAGTGTACTCAGGAGTGTTCACAGAGATCTTTAAAGAGGAGAGAGGACTGTACCAGGACAAGGTGTACTGTTTTGTCCATCTAAGCATTCAGGAGTTTCTGGCTGCTCTTCATGTCCACCTGACATTCTTCAACTTCTGTGTTAATCTGCTAGAAGGAGAAACCTCTGCATGGTCTAAAGCATTTCATAAACTGAAACTCCAAAACTGTGGTGGACAATATCTCCACAAGAGTGCTGTGGACAAGGCCTTAGAGAGTCCAAATGGACACCTGGATTTGTTCCTTCGTTTCCTCCTGGGTCTTTCACTGCAGTCCAATCAAACCCTTCTACGTGGTCTACTGACACAGACAGGAATTAGCTCAGAGACCAATCAACAGACAGTCCAGTACATCAAGAAAAAGATCAGTGAGAATCTGTCAGCAGAGAAAAGCATCAATCTATTCCACTGTCTGAATGAACTACATGATCGTTCTCTAGTTGGGGAAATCCAACAGTCCCTGAGTTCGGGAAGTCTTTCCACAGAGAAACTGTCTCCTGCTCAGTGGTCAGCTCTGGTTTTCATCTTATTGACATCAGAAAAAGATCTGGATGTTCTTGATCTGAAGAAATATTCTGCTTCAGAGGATGCTCTTCTGAGGCTGGTGCCAGTGCTCAAAGCTTCTAAGAAAGCTCTGTATGTTATCATAAAGTTTTCAGGATGTATTCACAAGGAAGATAAAGACTTTATTATCTGTTTTCTGTATATTTTCTCTTAGGCTGAATAACTGTAACTTGACAGAGAGAAGCTGTGAAGCTCTTTCTCTGTCTCTCAAAATAGAAGGCTGTGAGCTGAGAACTCTGGACCTGAGCAACAACAACCTGCAGGATTCAGGCGGGAATCTGTTGATAGCTGGAATGAAGAGTCCACACTGTAAAGTAGAGAAACTCAGGTCAGATACATTGTTTGTGGTTTAATGTGAGAACTGTTTGTTAATTTGAACCTTCATTCAATATAAACAATAACATGCACTCCTGAATTTCTTAAAGCATTTAAAGTTTTCCAGATTCATATTGAGATTTACACATTTAGTTACTAGTTTGTGGGAAACTTTGGAATTGTCTAAATTAACAATTATTTTTTATTTTATTTTATTTTTTTTACAATTTGTTTATATTTAATAAGTACCAAGAATCTTTTTTGGGGGCTTTAGCATGTGCAGGGATTATATTTTATATATATCATGTGTGATTAAAAGTTTAAATTAGACATTTTAAAAATGTTTTTCTTTTTTTTTTCTAAATTACTGTCTCTTCAGACTGAGCGCTTGTAACCTTTCAGAGAGAAGCTGTGGAACTATGTCGTCAGTTCTCAGTTTCCAGTTCTCTAGTCTGAGAGAGATGGACCTGAGCAACAACAATCTGAGGGATAATGGAGTAAAAGCTTTGTCGGTTGGACTAAGAAGTCCACACTGTAAACTGGAAACACTCAGGTCAGAAATCATCAATTGTTTAGTTGATGAACATTTTGAAATCTGGATTGCATAAGTAACTAACCCAAGCAGGGGTTAGTTACTTATGCAAGTTTGAGGGGTTTTCTTTAACATCTCCATTTTTTTTCTTCTTTAATTCTTACCCACTGATAATTTGAAGATTTCTTCTTCATTTGATTTTTGAACTTTGAATTTTAAATCTGGACTAAATGTTTCTGATCAAAAAGTGAAAAACATACAAAAGTACAGTTTAGTGGAATGTAATGTTCACTTTCCACTTTCCACTGAAATATTTCAACACAGATATCTTGATGCAGGCTCAGTGATCCAGGTAAGTAAATCCCAAAAGGTTGATTCTGTTCATCTGGACATAGTGATGACCAGAATCAACCTTTTGGGATTTCAACACAGACTAGAAATTAAATTGGTTTCAGTTCATATTATAACCAGTATTAATAATAATTTCAATATTCATCTAACTTTTAATTTATAATAATTATCTCATTAAAATTCTAGTTTGTTCCATACTTTGTTTGTGCTAATTATCTGCTGTTCTCTAATGGTATCTGTAATGATTATTATGTGCAGGCTGTCGGGCTGTCTGATAACAGAAGAAGGTTGTACTTTTCTGGCCTCAGATCTGAGGTTTAATCCGTCCTGTCTCAGAGAGTTGGACCTGAGCTACAATCATCCAGGGGAGACAGGCATGAATCTGTTGAAGCAGCTGAGACTTGACACTCTCAGGTACAGAGAATGTCTCATAGCATGACACACATTTATACACCGATGACTTATCAGAATAAAGAGTATGTGAAGCGGAGCTTTTATTTATTGTAATCAAAAAGTAAAGTTATGTGTTTGGTTTGTGGACAGCAGATTGCTGTGTTAAAGGATCAGAATTTGAATTGCTGTTATGAGACTAGAGAGTATTGTCATTCCCAACGCATAACATGACGACGATTTGTCATGGCCCGAGGCTTGTCATAGTAACGCGGAAAGGTACCTTTCCGCGTCCTTATGAACCACTCCGCACTCTTAATTGAAGCATATAGAAAGCCGTTTTGCTTTGCTTTTATATTCGCTTCGCTGCTTTCTATTGCAGCCCTAACCCTAACCTTAACCATAACTTAATCCATGCCTAACCTTAAACATAACCTTACATTTAGAGATTCATTCCAATGTGTTGGACTAAACATGCAGAGAAATACAAGAACCTGACTGAATGGGAATGGACATCGGAACCTTTGCTAGCAATGCTGCAAATGCAATAAAGATGTTTTTTAACCAGGCGTTACACATCCAGGGATGGAGCAGTCAAGACAAGATTTTTGATTTTCAACAAAATCACGAAAAAATAGTAAGCCATTCTCTGATGGGGAATTTAACACAGTGTTTAGTGGACTCTGCCATGATAATATGCCCTGAGCTGGTACTCATCTGTGTTCTGAGCCCTGCATGATGAGAGCAATTCCAAAACAGTTTAGAATGAAATGCAGATGATTTCATTTCCCTTCACTTGCAGTATAGGGAAATGCTCCAATGATGTTCAGATTGAACTAATTGCTATGCAGTCTGATTCAACAAGTATCACTGGTGGGATGGTATTGTTCTCCCAAAGAGGAGAACCTTCCACATATAGGTAGACTTGCTCAGAAAATGTTGGTTCTCTATGGATCTACATTTATATGTCAACAAACAAACACAGGAATGAAACTTAACAAATCCAAGTACAGATTCTCTGTCAGTGATGATCACCTGTCTGCTGTCCTTCACATTTCCGCCTCAGATATTGGACCTGACTTTAATCGACAAAACAAACAAACTAGATTTCTCTCACTGAACAAGAAAAAAGAACCAAAAAACTGAAGCGAATAAACTAAAGGCAAAATAACAATAGCACTTTGTATAAAACAAAAATCAATTGAAATTGTGTAAAACATGCATGTTTCATTCACACTGTTTTGGGAGCACTGATGAAATAGCTTTTAGTATGCTGTGATTTAGGGTGACTGTAGCTCAGGATGAAGCACAGGCCAACTACTGATAAGAAAAACAAATTTTTCATTAGGCACACATGAAATCTTTTAGTCTAAAGCAGTTAACGTCTCTCACCAAGTCTGCTTTCAGCAGCCTGTTACAGGTAGCTGTAAGGTTTGGCTCTCTGTGCACCTGTGGAGGCGTACAAGTGCACTGGGGAACGCCTTTTAACCTTAGCTTGATTGTCTTTTTAATTAGGAAGTCTCCAGTGAAAAGAAATGTTTTTTTTAACTACATAACTGCGTGTTTAACCTCCTAGGACCTGGCGTCCACATATGTGGACATCACATTTTTGTGGGTTGTCTAGACCAAAATACTAAATTTTGCTCTACAAGGGCCTGATATCCACTTACGAGGACATTATACTGCCACTGTTCTATCGAAATTTAAAGCGAATGTCCTCATATGTGGATCTCATTTTTCTCAGAAACAAAAATCAGGTGGAAAAAAAAAATCAGGTAAATCAGGTAATTCTTTGTTTTTACATTCATCAGGTCCCAATCAGCCCAAATAGCAAAGAGAAATTAAAAATGCATGCCATGAAAGAGTTCGGGTCTT
>VUQG01036679.1:0-12658 GCA_015106755.1 Etia nguti
CTTCGCAGCTGATGGCCTTTGTAGCCTTCGCAGCTGATGGCCTTCATAGTGTGAGTACAAGAAAACAATGATTAGAATACAATGTGCTTAAGTTTGCTTAGATGAGAGGGTCCAGCTGTAGATCAGAGGAATAGGAAAGGATTTGTGAATGTCTGTGTGTTTTAGGTTGGTTTAGCTATAGGCCTGAGTGTGTGTAATTGTGTAGAGAGAGAGGAATTTATTGACAGTGAGGGTCTGCCTGTCATAAAAGGAAATAGGAAGCCACAGTTGGGGGATGTTAGGACTGTATGGAACAGATAGGAAAGAGAGGAGAAGTTTGTTACCCCTTGTCCCTGAATGTAATAAAGGTTCATAACTGTCACAACTTAAAAGTAGAATAACAGGAGGCCAGTGGCCCAGTGGAAATTGCCAAATGGAAGTAGAGTGGGGGTCTTAGTTTGGTGTAGCTTGGGTGAGAGGAGATGGACTTTTATGACCGGCAGGAAGTCACCTATATAGAGACACCCACACACTCACTCACTCACGTGCACACACACACACACAGTTACGTGCACACGCAGGCACTCACGTGCTCGTACATACATACACAAACACAGTGTTTTGGGTTTACAACACACCATGTGGGTTTACGATGGGGGGTCACTTCTATAAAAGTGGTTATAACAGACAAAGAAGTTGAGATTTGCAGAGGGACACCGGCCCTGTACATCTCCTCTTCTAGAAGGTGAATGAGTGACTGAAGATGAATAAAGGTTTTGTGAAATAACTACTGAGTTCCGGTGTCGTCTCTGGAGGCCTGAGGAATAAAAAGAACTGGGGTGAAACTGCTAAACGTGACACCGGCTGGGCACCCTCCCCAGGCCTGGCTCCAGGGTGGGGCCCCATGCACAATATGCTCTAAAAATATCTGAGTAGGTGTAGCGTTGATTGTGATGTGCCTCAAATCATAGTATGGCTGTGCAGATGTATGTGTGTGTGTGTTTTTAGAGACCTTTTTAAAGACAATCTTGGCAAGCTTAACTAATCAAAAAAATTAAAAAACAAACAAACAAAAGAGCACCAAATCCTAACAACAGTCGCCTCAAGGTGCTTTAAGTAAGCAATATAAGGGATGATAATGTCACCACCACCACACAACTCAAAGTCTACATCCATATTATTGTTGTCTAAATAACGCAATATTTCCAAACAATTACATATTCAATATTATAGTGATTATATATATTTCTCCGCTACACATCCAAGCTAGCTCCTTTCCAGTTTTATTACTGGAATATTACTATCATAGTAAATAATGTTGACACAGCAGGAAATACAGCTTTTTATTCCCTCCTGCCTGTCAGCATTGACATATTACACATGTTCTGTAATACCAGAAATAACATTAATAATAATGAATAGATAAATAAATAAAAGAGAGAGACAAACAAGAGGAGCCTATAGAGAATTTATAAAGCTCATCGTGGAAAAGCACATTTGGCACAACATGACATTCAAATCACAGTTTTGATTGCAAAAGATGCCAGATAGAAGAAAAAAGAAAAAAAGAACAGCTAGAAAAAAAGGGGCCAGTTATGTTATAATAAGTAGACCTTTCATATGTTCCAAATTGTTTTGACCAGCCACTTATCCCACATGGGAATATGAGCCTTTAAAGTTGACCTAAAATCCATGTTTCTCCAATGAATTATTGTTTGTCTTGTATGTAGTTTTGTAAATGTAAATGTACATGTAAATGTTCTGTATAAAACATTCAGTCCTCACATGCTCATTTTCTTATGCTGTAAACATTAAATCTCATTACATTAATGCACCATGTTGTTTATCGAAAAACTGTACTGAACGAAAACAAGATTTTGACTCTTGGTGTGTAATGGGTTTAAATTGATTTTTTTTGTAGTTTTTAAGACATTATTTGCTATTTTTAAGTTATATGGATTAAAATCCTGCTAAATGAGCTAAAAATAATGCAAATGAAATGTTTTTTGATGAACTGTAATTCTGAAAGTATTCACAGGACATAGGCCAAATTGTAAATGCCTTCATTAAATATACCAAAGATATTTTATTTTCTAAATCACCTGACTATGACAGTTAGAAATTGTTACAGATTTAGGTTGATCCTATATATAATGACGTATGTATGAAATTATGTCACATTTATGGAGGTTTTTTTTTTCCAATTGTACCTTTAAATGTCATCTATCAATTTCAAGCACAAAAATCTAACCTGATTATCCCAAAGTTTAAGTGAACCTTTGACCTAGATGTAATGACATTCCCTTTAAACATTCCTGAGATATCACATACATGGCATTGCCACAGACAGATGGATAGGCTGTGATATTATCCACCTTCAGATACAGCAGAGAGGGATTGAATGAAAATTTGTGGAGACCTTCATGGTCCCCTTGGGGGCAATTTGTAATAAAGCAGCAGTTCAGCTCACACTTCATGACAAATGACCCGATGTTATTTCATCAGCCTCAGCTGAATTTTAGAATCAGTGCTAAATTAATATTGTTTGCATATGAACATGCTAGGTGAACATGGTTAACAACATACCTGGTAAACATAATATTGTTAATGTTACAGGTTGTTTCTGTGCTTGTTATCTCTTTACTAAAGAGCTACTGATGAGAAGCTGAGGATCCCTGAGAAGTTGTTTAACACAGGAAGTTCACATGCCCACAGTAAACGTTGAAGTGTTGATGTAAATGAGCCAAATTCATTCAAAGTCAAGAAACAGCAGCAGACATTATTATGTTTCCTTCTGCAACCAAGTGACTTTCTTGTGAACAACAGCCTTTCTGTGTCTCCTCCCTCACACAAGGTTCCCTGGGGGGAACAGAAAGCTGACAGCTGCACACCACATTCTTTTACAACCTGCTACCTGATCACACCTTATTTTAAAGTTCTTCAGCAGCCATCCTTTACTGGTTATTCATTCCCTTTTCTTCTTTAAGACAAATACCCAAATGGGATACTATAATCATGGCCTTCATTCATGTTTTTGCTCCAGTTTAACACAATTTTCTTGATTCTATAAGATGTGCCTGAGAGGCATTTTAAAATTACAATGATTTCAAAGAATTCGCATGTATTTGTTTTTCTCCTCTAAAGAGCTAAAAGCCATTCGGTGGAGTGATTCTCACAACTGGGAGCGGCTGACCTGATTGCCCTGATGATGGTAGAAGGCCTTTACTTTCCTAAATTATAAATCCTGACTCTGAGGTCAGTCCTACAAAGTGCTCCAAACAGCTGTGTGATCTGCATGTGCACAGTGATGGACAATAACGACTGCAGGTGAAGTCGCCTATGCTTCTGTATCCACCACACAATCCATTACCTTGTTACTTAATACCTCCACCCCCACACATGTAGCTGGGCACTGAAACTTTATACTGGTGGGAAACCATTAAGTGGAGGGAGGAAACTGCACAACAATACAACCCTTTGGTGTATTTGGTAAATGTTGAAAAATCTCTGTGCCATGCTATGGCAGATGAGGTGGGCAGCACAGCTCTATCTATAAAGGCTCAGCAGCTGCAAAGTGATTTGTCAGGTTTCCATTTGCAGTGTGCAACCAAGGAAACATACAAATCAAAGAGACAGATAACATAGTGACATACTTGGCAGAGATGGACTGTCAGAAACAGAGAGGAAGTAAGACAGCGTGCTGAAGAGGATAAAATCTACAAAAAGCATTATGTATAATATTAATGTCCCTCTGTTGCAGTTTTCCGAATGGATAGTAACAAGTTATTTCCACTCCCCACCTCCTCCTTATCCCCTTAACTCTGTCACACTGGTTTATTTCCACTTTCCCGATAGAGAGGAAGAACGAGAGGGAAGCATTGATGTGACGGGCGGCTTTGGCAGCTGCTCCAGTCTGCTCTGCTTCCAAGTGTGTTCACACTTCAGATTATGCGAAAATGAGAGAAAGAAAAAAGACAGACAACGCGCCCACTCCTCCCACCCTTCTGCCCCTCCTCCCACCCTTCTGCGCCTCCTCCATCCTCTCCGCCTGAAGATATTGAATTCAGCACAGAAAGTTTTCTTCTGATTCTCCCCTACTGGGATTGTGTGTGTATGTCAGCAGGGCAGCCTCCAACACTCATGCCTATCAAACAGTTTCCATAGCAACATCTAAGAAAAGTTTAGGCACAAGGACACCGAAAGCTCAGAGGAGTCATCACCCCTTGACCCCAGAGTAAACTGTCCAAAGCTGGATGACTTTAATGAGACAGGTGAAAGTTTAATGGAGGACTGTCATGGTGCGTTAGCAGAATGGCTCCCAGGGAAGGCAATTGACACACTGCAATGTTAGATGAGTGGCTGACAGGAAGGACTGATAAAAGGCTCTCACATATTTTAAATAATGTTTAAAGCCTGGGATATTTTCAGAAACATTTGGAGTTTTGCCACAGTGTAAAGTAGACAGCACGCACACAGGTTACAACTGAAATTTTATGTTTGGTTATATAAAACAATTATTAAATTAATGAAAAGCATGTATTTCATGTCGAGGGGACAAGTTTTAGTGTGACATATATAAAAGATGGACATAGACACTGTGACCTCACTCCCTAGTTTTTGAACTACAGTTTGCCAGCAACAAAACAATACAAAAATGTATAAATAACTACATAGAGTGTCTTTCATTTCAACCAAGTAAAGTGAGCAGGACAAAACAGTACCCACCAGTTACTCAAATCCACCATACTCTTTGGGTCTCTGTATCTTTAATCCTAAAGTATGTCCTATCCAAAACTTTGCTGTTTAGCCTGTTAGTTTACATATTTGTGCCTTATGTTGTATTTCTATTCATTACTGTGGCTCAGGGCCTGGAAGGCGCCAGCGCTGCACAGATGCCGGGGCAGGAGTGCTGGAAATGCGGGCGGCCGGGACACCTGAGGTTGGAGTGTCCGCTGATGGATGTGGGGCAGGTGTTCCACGTCGCCGCTGCTCTGGCACCCGGTCCAGGAGGGACGAACAGCATTCTGTTAAGGACTCAAGGGGGTATGCGCCATGCTTTGATGGACACAGGCTGTACGCAGACCCTTGTGAACCAAAGCCTGGTTCGCCCCGGGGCATTGTTGGAGGCAGAGTGGGTGGAGGTGAAATGTGTGCATGGTGATATCACAAGTATCCTGTAGTGCCGCTGATGTTAAAACACAAGGGTAAACCACATAGAGTAAAGGCTGCAGTTAGCCCGCGCCTGTCGCATACCCTAATTGTGGGTACGAATTGGCCGGGGTTTAATAACTTGTTGGGGCAATATGTGGGGATGCGATCATAACCATTAGTAGTGTGTAGTGTATTCGTGGCACTCAGCAGTAACGTGGGGTTGTCCGTCACTGACTCCTGGGGGGGACACTGGGAAACAAAGTGCTTGTATTACTCCTTGGGGTCGGAGGTGCCAAATTCCACCATTTCCGCCTCCCTCCATTGCGATGACCATCTCGCACAGGCCCAGAGAGCGGATGTTGCTGCATTGCAACAGCGCTTTGCAGACGTGTTCTCCCCCCTGCCCGCCTGTACGTCTCTCATCAAGAACCAATTTTGAAACGCAGCCTGGCGTGACAGTTCGTTTACTGCCCTACAGGCTTCCCAAACATAAAAGGCAAATCGTTCAGAGGGAATTGGCTGAAATGCTAAAAATGGGATAATAGAAGAGTCACACAGTGCCTGGTGTAGCCCCATAGTTTTTGTAGTGAAGAAAGATGGGTCTATATGGCTCTGTGTTGAATATCGCAAGGTGAATGAAGTGTCATGCTCTGATGCCTACCCCATGCCCGGGGTCGACGAGCTCCTGGACCAGTTTGGCACGGCCCAGTTTTTCACAACACTGGATTTAACCAAGGGCTACTGGCTGATTATCTACTGAGTCCAAGGAAAAAACGGCCTTCTCTACTCCGTACAGTTTGTACCAGTTCTTCACACTTCCATTCGGCTTGTTCGGAGCCTTGGCCACCTTCCAGTGCCTCATGGACCGGGTGCTGAGGCTGCACGTTGTGTATGCTGCCGCCTTGGATGATGTTATCGTCTATAGCAACACTTGGGCGGAACATGTGCAGCGGGTGGCTCTGGTCCTGGAGTACCTGAGGCAGGTGGGGCTCATGGCCAACCCAAAGAAGTGTGTGGTTGGACAGAGGGAGGTACAGTATCTGGGGTATCACTTGGTAGGATGCGATCACCCCGGCAGTGATGCCATCCTGCCCGCGCCCCAAGACCAAAAAGGAGGTGAGACAGTTCCTGGAGCTGGCGGGTTACTACCGCTGGTTCGTGCCCAGGTTTGGGGATCTGACCAGCCCCTTGACTGATTTTACCCGGAAGGGTGCTCCAGATCTGGTCCAGTGGACGGGGCCATGCCAGGCGGCGTTTGTGCAGGTAAAGAAAGCTCTCTGGGGGACCGTTTTGTCCCAGCAGGTAAGGGGGGTCGACCGGCTCGAGAATGGCTTTTTCTGCATTTTCTCTGCAGCACTTTAACTGCAGGCAAAGCTAATCATTCTGGGTTTTGTACTTGGCAGCTTTGTGATTTGCAGCTACCATTTTGTAGTGACTTGTTTGCTGCATGTGCTGACACTCCTCCAGTTGGAATCTCAGTGCAGCGGTCTCATCTCTCGTGTTAGATGGAGGTATGCCATCATTCGGTATAAAGTCGAGACTGGGCTTTGGTTGTCATGCCCCATCATTGGGTATAAAGTGGGTATTGGGTTGATGTTGCCAAGGCCCTGCATATTCTGTTTATTTTCACCCTTTGGTTTGGCAGTGCCCAGTGAAGTCCCCTTATTTGGTGCCCGGTTTTTCCCTCTAGGGTTTGGGTTTTGCTGCATCCCTCTTTTCTTAGGCTGCACAGAGGTAATACTGAGAGCACACTATGCTCCTATTTATACCCTTCTGACCCCCTGAGGATGATGTCATCGCTCAGTTCCCTTTGATCATTAAACTGTAAATTTAATGTCAAACAATAAGCCGTATGTAGGATGTGGGGTATGTCATCCACTTAACAGAGAATCTTGTTTTCTTACAAAACGGGGTGGCTGTGGCTCAGGTGGTAGAGCAGATCAGCTACTGATTGGAAGGTTGGTGGTTCGATTCCTGGCTCCCCTAGTCTGCATGCCAAATATCTTTGGGCAAGATACTAACCCCAAATTGCCCTCCGATGCGTTCATCTGTGTGTGAATGTTTATTAGTTGCACTTGAGTTTAGAAGTGCTTGTATGAGTGGGTGAGTGAGGCATGTTGTATACAGCGCTTTGAGTACTCCAGGAGAGTAGAGAAGCGCTATATAAGAATCAGTCCATTTACAAAATAGAATTCTAACAAACCAAAAAAAAATTTTTTATTTTGTAGGACATGTGGAAGTCCAACTCTACCAGAGAACTTCAGGAGAAGTTTACACAAGCAGCTCTTTATTAAAAATCTTAAAAATGTATTTTAAAACATTTATGTACAAAATCGTTAGACAGCTGTGTCAACTACATGCAAATTGTCTTACATAAAGTTAAAATTTCATACAGTTCAGGAAGCCATGGAAGCTTGTTTTCCTCTGTGGTAGACAACAGGAATCCAATTAAACAAACAACTTAAAAATGTAAATGTATTACACTTCTTCAATCTTTCTTATTTGAGTGAGCTCAAAACATTTCTGGGCGCTTGAATAACAACCCTTTGTTTACATCTCATGGTTTGGTGCCTGTCCTGATTTTGAAAAGGCTGTCTTGTGATCGGTGACCGATGTTGTGCCTAAATCATTTGATCGGAGTTATCACTTGCTAACACTGACAAACAACGATGGGCTGATAGTTATCTTTGTCTAATATTCACATTTGTTTAATGATCTGAAACATTTAAGTATGAAGGACATACAAAAATAGGAAATCAGGAAAAGAGCAAACACCTTTTCACACCACTGAATGTACAGTAGCAGTCTTGTAAACTGGTTTAAAAATCCTCTTCACCCTATTGCTAAGGCTGACCTCAGCCACGCTACAGAGAAAACTTATTTACGGTATTTAATCTGCTTCATTGTTCCAGACTCTACCAAAAGCTCATAACCTTAGACAATGGTTGAACTATAGGTTTGTTGATTAATCAAAACCATCTCCATTCGGATCAGCATCACAACAGTCCAGCTGGACCAACACATCTTCACTGGTGAATGATGTCTCAAGAGAATTGAGAGTCACTAAAAAAAAAGGAATTTTTCAGATCGGTTTCCTGCTAACATCATTAACGCAGAAATACAGTCTGGAGCTACTGTACAAAAAGGTGTATACATTCACACATAAGTGCACATGATGCATTTTCACATATTGCTGACATTTACCATAGGCAGGGTGGCAATGTGTGGCAGAGAGGCAGCCTATCAGAGGCTGAGTCTGCGTGGTGCATACCTCACAGGAAAAAAAACCCTACCCAAACACTGACAGGTCCAGTAATTGCATTCAGTGGATCATAAAATTGCAGGAATTGCATCATTCTTCCCTGATGATGGTGGGGGAGGCGGGGGGTTGAGGCTGGGCCAGGGTTTCAAAGCACGGCGCGTTCCAGTGCAGTTTCAGTTAATTAAAACCAAGAGGTGCGTTGTGCATAGCAATGGATCACCTCCACACTGGCCTTCCCTGAAACCCAAAGGGGTATTTACTTTCTCCATGATATTTTCACCTCTAACCCATGGATACCAGCTCCATTAATTGCCTGTGCTTTCATCTGTATAAATACAGTGGTCACATATGGCTGTTTGCAGTGGCCAATCATTTAGTGTGTCCTTGCAGATATAGCAGCTGTGTATGTTTAGCATGCAAAGGGCAGGTTACCCTGATCCAGAAACCAATCACAAAACCTCTCATTAAGAGCAAAAACCCCACCAAAATATCACAGCTTAGAATTTTTGTTTGCTTATTTATTACATAAAAGCGCATTGAATTGATACTGAACCCTGATGCAATCATCAGAACATGAATGTTAGATAAAAGTACTTGTATCCAGAAGACAGTGCTTGGATGAATGAGGCATGTTGTATAGAGAGCTCTGAGTGCTCAGGTAGAAAAGCGCTATACAAGAACCAATCTGTTTACAATTTATCCTCATATGTCTAAACTACAAAAAGCACAAATCCTTCTATCTGTCATAAAGCATCAGGTCTCTTTAACCACTGATGCAATTCTGAGATGATAAAGGCCAAGACTATATTCTGTATTTGCTCATAACCAACAAGCTCTGTGTGCTGTATACTAAAACTGTTATCCAATCAGATGCCATTATTGTTTCCTTTTTCACAAACAATTAGCTGAAAGTTAATGACAATTTGAGAAGAATGCTGCCGCCCACCTTTATTGATATTCCTTATAATGAGCCTCCACAGGCTCTCGCATTGTTGAGGTCAGGGGATGATGGTGGCCGCACCATGAATTTTTCACCTTTCATTCCCATAGCAACCCAGCAGAATCTTGCATGGAAATCATTTCAGGGCCAATTTTAGCCAGCTGTAATAGCCTGTGCTTGTAGAAAAAATAAGTGAGAAAACTGAGGGGTAGGTGTAATTGCAGATGAGCGGTCTGGACAGCGAACTTGTAGTTTGAATGTCACTGGTTTCAGTTTGTCCAATAAATCCAGAAATATGCATAACATTAAATAAAAAAATAATTAGAAGCCTGATTTGTCCCATTTCTTATAGAAGTTGGAACAGGTTACTCATCTGAGTGTGATTTTTTTAATGTGCAGGAGGAGTGTGTGCTCAGTGTGAGCTGTCAGCTTTCATTAGAGAGTTCTGCCTTATGTTTCGTGATACAGCAAGAGGAGGGCATGAATAGTGAAGAAGTTTCAATGTGGTCAGGAGACTGCCACCTTAATCAGAAGCTACAAATGATACTCCGATTTTTTTAACTTTTGATTTGATGGGTAACATGCATGTATGGATGGGTGGAGCCAAAATAGCAATTTAAAAAAGCTATATACAAAACCAGGAATCCATGCAAATGTTTCTTTCGTTGTTATGATAGTAGGTAAAATGCAGACATCATTGTCTTGTTTTGGTTATTTACATGAGTGCAAAGACTGCAATACTGTTTACTGCTCACCCTACAATGGCTCTTTTTCTCTCGTGAACACGGACCAGTGGTGACTGACCACGCTCCGTGACTGGATCACATGAACTTCTCGAGCAGAGATAACGCATTACTGTAATCCGATTACTTTTTTCAAGTAACGAGTAAAGTAAGGGATTACTATTGCAAAAAAGTAATTAGATTACTGTTACCTTCCCGTAAGCATTACTGCGTTACTAAACCGTGATTTTGTTTGTGAGAGTGTCTCGTGCGACATTCGTGGCAGCAACAAACGTGTGAAGATCAACAATGGAGTGCGGGAGAGAGTATGACCATACAGCATTTAAAGCATGGAAGTACTGACATTACTTTGAGTTTAATTCCGTAAAAAGTGACAAAAACAATCATTAATCATTCTACAGCATGCACAGTGAGAATGATTAATGATTATCTGAAGTTTATTATCCTCTGGGATGTTGTTTAATGTAATTATATGTAGTTGAGTTTAACAGGCGATAGCTGTTAGGAAAGGTCAGAAAAAAAGCTCCCTCCAGCTTTCAGTATTGAGCTGTTCTTCTAACTGCTTGAGCAATCAGGTGTGTGTCGTGCTTCAGTAAATACAAGGCTGCTGTCACAACACAGACAGCATCAAGTGTGGAAAGCAAGGACTCATCCTTCGTGCATTACACATAAAAGTGGGTGACAAATGTGCTTGGTTTTTTTATGAACCAACATTTAGAGATATCTGTTTGGAATATGAGTTTAGTCACATTAATAACCTTTAGCCTCCTTTATGACAGCTAAATTAAATTTTCCATGTGCAGTTCTAACTCAGTCAAATTCAGACATCACATCACAACGTTAGAGTAGTAAAAGGTTCGCATCTTTCTGTTTGCCTTTCTGCAAGTCAAAAGTGGTTCAGTCCTTGGAAGGATAAATCTTTTAATGAAAATATTAATAAATTAGTATGCCAGCATTTGGCACACTCTGTTATTGTTGTGTCTCTGGATGCAGCTTTTCTCTAAAGCAGCTGAAACTTTCAAAAAAGGCATCCACTACTGTATGTACTGGTAAGCTAACTTAGTGATGTGATGACTGGAACCAGGATGTTGGGTTTCAGAGAGGGGCTCCATTTAATTTCAGATTAAATACTTGGAATCATCTGGATGGATTCCATGTCGTCCTGAAACTCCTCTAAGTCTTCCCAGAGATCACAGTTTTCCAAGTCTTAATCATCTTCACTACTTGGTGCAGATTTGTTTGAGGCGTTGTCACAGATAATGTAGTCTATTTTGTATTTATATTGTCGCATGTCACATAGGGGCAGGGATAGCTCAGTAGGTAAAAGTGTTGGCCCCGTGATCGGAAGGTCAGGGGTTCGATTCCCCTGAACGGCTACCCTGAGGTACCCCTGAGCAAGGTACCGTCCCTACACGCTGCTCCCTGGGCATTCTACTGCTTCACTGAGTGAATGGGTTAAATGCAGAGAGGAATTTCCCCACGGGGATCAATAAAGTATACATTATATTATTTCTTCAAATTGTTCACTAATTCTCTGGCCAGTATGTGACTGTTAATCATTTGCAACTCAGAAGTGCTGTCTGGAGCTGTGGGCTGCTTGTGTCTAGCTCCATGAAGTGAACTGTTACCAGTGTTGGTCAAGTTACTTGAAAAAAGTAATTAGTTACTAATTACTGATTACTTCTCCAAAAAAGTAATCTGGTTTACTTTACTGATTACTTATTTTCAAAAGTAATTACTACTTAGTTACTTAGTTACTTTTCAAAAACATGATACACAACCTGAATACGTAATAAAGCAATAGATCTTTCAGCCCAAATCTATTTTTTCTGCATAATCCATCATATAAAATTAAATCAAATGGAAAGCCTCTTTCTAAAAATTGTTTTATTAGTTTTAATCTTTTAATTTTATGCACATTGCATTAAACAAAAATTAAATTATATGCAACTGTCTTTGACTTGAAGAAATTGTTTAACATTTAAACCTATTTTCTGCATATTCCAGCATATGAAATAAAATAATGTTTGTGTGTTTACACTCGCTCTTTCAAATAGATGCAAGTAAAACACAGCAAAAAAATTAAAAAATCAAAGATTCAGCGGTACTAAGTCCTGTCGCTCTTAAATCTATTGTCACCTTTTTAGCAGGAGTAGGGCAGGTGGAGGTTTAACCAGTGCCGCAGCGGTCATGTCAGTGGGGGATCTGGGGGTTTCTCTGTGAATTTCACATTTCTGCGTGCTAGGTGTTTGCTCAGATTTGAAGTTTAATTTTTCGCTGTAGAAAGAAGTTTTCTTCCCACGCAGAGTGTACAGCAGCCGCTAATGTTTTTGTATTCTTCCTTTTTATCGAATTAAACTCAAAGTAATGTCAGTACTTCCAAGCTTTAAACGCTGCATGGTCATACACTCTCCCACACTCCATATTATCCATTGTTGATCTACACACGTCTGTGCTGCCACGGATGTCACACGCACTTACGTCATTGTCATGAGACACTCTCACAAACAGAATCGCGGTTTAGTAACGCAGTAATGCAGCGTGCTTACGGGAAAGTAACAGTAATCTAATTACTTTTTTGCA
>VUQG01036687.1:0-17870 GCA_015106755.1 Etia nguti
CTGATGCAGAGCTTGTGAAAGATGTCCTGTAGCAGAGGGAGAGATGTTCCAATGATCTTGGCAGCTGCTTTGACAATCCGATGTAGCTGGCTGAGGTCACCGACTTTGCATTTTCCAAACCACACGGGGATGCAGCTGGTCAGAACGCTCTCTATGGTGCCCCTGTAGAACATGGTGAGGGTGGGAGGAGGGAGGTTGGCCCGCTTCAGGCGTCTCAGGAAGTGGAGGCGCTGCCTTGGGCCTTTTTGGTGATGGAGGTGGTGTTGGTGGTCCAGGTGAGGTCGTCTGAGATGTGAACTCCCAGGAACTTGGTGCTGTTAACAGTCTCTACCGTGGAACCATGGTAGTGGTGTGTGGTGAGTGGTGTGTGGGTGGAGCGAGTCTTCCTGAAGTCGACGATCATCTCCTTGGCTTTGTCCACATTCACTGACGGTTGTTTTCACTGCACCAGAACGCCAGCTGCTGAACCTCATCTCTGTACGTTGACTCATCATTGGTGCTCATGAGTCCAACCACGGTTGTGTCGCCAGTGAACTTGATGATTTGGTTAGAGCCGTGTAGGGCGGTGCAGTCGTGTGTCAGGAGGGTGAACAACAGAGGGCTGAGAACACAGCCCTGGGGAGCTCCTGTGCTCGGCCTGATGGTGCTTGAGATGTTGTCGCCGATTCGGACGGACTGAGGCCTCTCTGACAGGAAATCTAGTATCCAGTTGCAGTGAGAGGTGCTCAGTCCCAACTTGCTGAGTTTGTCGAACAGTTTTTGGGGGATAATGGTGTTGAATCCTGAGCTAAAGTCTATGAACAGCATTCTGACATAAGCGTCTTTCTTGTCCAGGTGGGAGAGGGAGAGGTGAAGACCAGTGGAAATAGCATCCTCGGTCGACCTGTTCGGCCGGTATCCAAACTGCAGCGGATCCAGTGAGCAGGGGAGGTTGCTCTTCACATATGCCATGACAAGTCTCTCAAAGCACTTCATGATGATGGGGGTCAGGGCGATGGCACAGTAGTCATTCAGGCAGGATACAGAGGATTTCTTTGGCACCGGGATGATGGTGGTGAACTTGAAGCACGCTGGAACGATCATCTGGCTCAGTGATGAGTTGAAAATGTCTAAGAAGACATCGGCCAGCTGATCAGCGCACGCGACCTGGGATGTTGTCTGGTCCAGCAGCTTTCTGTGGGTTGACCTTGTCGAGTGATCTCCTCACGTTGGGTGCAGGCAGAGAGATGGTCTGGTCGGTGGTGGGGGGCGTGGCTTTCATTGCTTGTGTGTTGTTCAGGGCATCAAACCGTGCGTAGAACTTGTTCAGCTCCTCGTGGCATCTCCATCACAGCTGCTTGGTACAGGCTTGTACTTACCTCAGAAGGTTGAGTCTTTGATGAAATAATTGGGCATCTGTGCCTACAGAAATCTGGAAAGGCTTGATAAATGTTGAAGGGTATATGTGTCTCATGTGTCTCTATTGTTTGAGATAATACATTTGTCTATGTTCAAATCAAATGTTCTCCATATTTAAGAAAACTCACTAACTCTATTTTTTTTTCTTGTTTTTTTTTTTTTTACAGCTAATCAGGCAGTTTGAAATCAAACCTGACCCCACACTGGGAGAACTGAAATCCATCAACCGCACAGTTCTGATACCAGACAAACAACTAAATTTACACTTTGTGGACAGAAGATATGAAAACACAGCAGACTGAGTGACTGTGTTTGTTTTAAGTCAGTGAGACTGGAGCAGAGGATTTTAAACCTTTGCAATCACAAATCCAAATTCTTAAGCTCATCCTATTTTAAATGTTGTATCATCAAAGTAATGCTATAAGAGTTCAACTTAACACTGTTCCCACTATGTATGTACTGTAGCAGTCAGCTTATAATTCTGTATATCCATCCTCTCAATCTCTCTTAGTCTACTTAGTGATAGGTTTTATCCATCCGTCCAGTTTAGAATAGAATAGAATAGAATAGAATAGAATAAACCTTTATTATCCCAGGGATGAGAAATTTGGGTGTTACACAGCTCTTATAGCAAGGGGAATATAAAATATAAAAGGAAGACACAAAGAGGTCCTATATACATAAGCAACTGAAGTTCATTTATACAGGTAACAATGTACAAAAATATGTATAGAAAAAACTGCACGGAGATATGTATAAAATGTACAGGGATATGTATAAAATGCGCAGGGCTATGTATAAAATGTACAGGGATATGCATAAAAAGCGCAGGGCTATGTATAAAGTTTATTCAGTTTATTGTCCTTGTCAGGGTTGAGCTGGGGAAGGGGGGACTGGAGCATATCCCAGCTACCACAGGGTGAGAGGCAGGGTACATCCTGGACAGATCGCCGGTCTGTTGCAGGGCTAACACAGAGAGTCAGACAACCATTCATGCTCAAATTCACACCTATGAGCAATTTAGAATCACCAGTTAACTTAACCCCACTAACTGCATGTCTTTGGACTGTATAAGGAAGCTGGAGTACATGGAGGGAACCCACACCCACGCTGTGGAAGAGAGCCAGAGATTAATAATAACCAATGAATGCAGAGAGTTGTATAAACTTATTGTGAATGAAAACATTGACTGAGAAACACTCAGTGCATCATGGGAATCTCCCAGCAGCCTACGTCTATTGCAGCGTAACTAAGGGAGGATTCACGGTCACCTGATCCAGCCCTAACTATATGCTTTATGAAAACAGAAAGTTTTAAGCCTAATCTTAAAAGTAGAGATAGTGTCTGTCTCCCATCCAAACTGGAAGCTGGTTACACAGAAGAGCGGCCTGATTTTTTCAAAACTGCATGTGTGGACGGGATTTTTTTTTAAAAACGAAAACGGAAAATCTCAGTTTTCAAAAATACCCATGTACGTGTGGACGTAGCCCCAGCCTTGCCTCTCTAACTTGTCTCCAAACTGCTCAACCTGAGCTGACCCTCTGATGTACTTGTTTCTAATCCTGCCCATCCTGGTTACTCCCAATGAATCTTTAGCTCCGCCTCCTCCAGCCCTACCTCCTGCCACTGACTCCAAACCATACATCATAGCAGGTCTCCCTACCATGTTGCAAATTTTCCCTTTCACTCTCGCTGCTAGCCTTCTATCACAAATCACCCCTGACACTCGTCTCCACCCACTCCACCCTGCCTGCAAACTCTTCTTCACCTCTCCTGTGCATCATCTTTTGCTTTGGATGGTTGACCCCAGGTACTTAAACTTGTTCACCTTCAGTATTTCTGCTCTTTGCATCTTCACGGTTACATCTTTGAGGTAACGCAGCTCATTTATGTTCAGCTCCTTCAGCGTGGATGCTGTCAAGGTCCTGGACCGCGTACAGTTCTGTATGTCCGTCCTCTCATAGTCTATTAGTGTCCTCAATAATATGTTTTACTGCTTTTGGTAATCTGGTTTTCATGTTGTTGCTTCCTGTTTTATTTTGGTAGTTAATTGTTTCTAGTTTACTTTTATTTAGTTTTACTTCCCCTCATCTTATTCCCTGATTCTTTGCATCTGTGTCTTGTTCCTTGGCTGCGATCACATCCTTGAGTAGCACCGTGTGTATACATGGCTTCATTTTCCGCTTTTTGATTCTGTCCTGAAATGTTTGTATTTTGTTTCGTGTCTGTTTTCCTGCTTTCCTGCTCGAGTTTTCCCTGGATATTGTGACCTTTTGGATTTCTTTTTCTTTGGGCAGTTTCTGCATATCTTCATTAAAGATACGCTCAGTGTTTGAATCTGCATTTGGAGTCCTCATCCACACACGACAGATGCAACCTGACCATAAATGCATGGTGATCCAAAATGTGGTTTCCATCAGATTTCCACAGACAATACAATCTCTTGTTTCCCAGCAATAGCTTTGATCTTACAAAACACAGACATCTCATTTGTTACCTCTGCACAAACTATGAAGCTATGACGATATTTTGTACCATGATGCTTTATCCACTTAGCACTTCAGGCTCTAAAACCGTTATCGGTTTTTATCGAAGTTCACCGAGATTCACCATCTTTACTGAACATAAATCTATTTCTGTGGCAGCTAAAAGATTCAGGAGAGAGACTGGGTGCAGGAAATAACTGCTTGAAGTCTGTGTGGCTTCCCATCCTTATTTTCAAGTACATTACGTGACACACACACTCCCAAGACAATAAACCGACTTTGAAACGAGGTAACAGTCTTACACAGCGTTACACACAGGATAGTGTCCAGGAATAGAAGAAAGTTATGGAGGATAGTTGTGCAGCTTTGTAAGTACTTTTGTATCCAATAGAAAGACAGGTTAAAGAAAGGTTAAAAAAGGGCAGCTCTATTGTCTGTGGTTACTACTTTACAAATGATCCAGCAGGGGGAAGCATCATTGCATGAAAAGCCGTTTAACCTCAGTTCATTCATTCCCCCAGAGATTCATTCACTCTGCAAACTCCTCACACCAGGGTTGAAGAGCTAAAACTGAAGCGCTTGAAGGATTTTATGGATATAATGGACACACTAGCTGATGTGAAAATACACAAATCTTTTGTCTTTTATGGTGGAGAAGGTACATATTAAAATACAGCACACTGGAAGATCTTATTGCTTGTTTTGCACCTAGTGTTGAACCAGCAATCAAAAAATCCATATAATGAACTAAAAAACTAAAACTTAAACTCTAATAGTAAAATTAATATTTCACAGGATTTCTTTTTAACTTTCATTGACTGTCTCCTGATATTTTTACTGCTGCTACTTAATAGCAGGATAGTATACTCAAAGTAACTAATTTTATACTTAAAGGCAAATATTGTGTAGAATCATCTACATTTCATAACTGAATGCACAGGGTATCAATTTAATGTTGCAACAGGACATGACTTTGATTACTTCTATACCGCCAGGTAATTTTAGATAATGCAATTAAATTAAAGCTATAAATAATAATATTTTTAACATAACCTGGAGAAATCTGTGTGTAAGGAGGGCTGAAAATCACTTTTGGATGCCTGTGATCTTCAGGCGCTCATGGAGCACTGCACTGCATCAAAACAGGCATAAACACTTGCAGAAACCACTGTCCGTGAAAACAGTTCACTACGCCATTCACAAATGCAGGTCAAAGTTCTATCATTCAAAGATGAAAGAAAGGTACCACCAATGCTAAAAGGTATACACAGCTTTTAGAGCAACATACTCTTGGATCAAGACACATATTTCAGTAAGACAATGCTTAACCAAGTACTGCAGCTCTAGCAGCATGGCTTCATAGTAGAAGAGTCTGGGTGCTGAACTGACCTGTCTGCAGTTCAGAGCTTTCAATAGCTGTGAACATTTGAAGGATCATGACAGGAAACATGCAACAAAGCAGATCCAGGACTGTTGAGCAGCTAGAGTCCTCTATCTGACAAGAATGAGACAACATTCATCTCCCCCAAAAAATCCTTCAGCTGCTCTCCTCAGTTCCCAGATGTTTGCGGACTGTTGTTCTAAAAAGAGGTGATGCTACACGATGGGAAACATGGCGCTGTCCTAACTTTTATGTGATGTGCTGCTTTCTCGGTTTCAACATTTAATATGTTCTATTGTCAATAAAATATGGGTTTAAGAGAGTTACAGAACATTACATTCTGTTTTTAATTTACATTTTACACAACAACCCACAACTTTTTTGGGGAACTGGGCTTGTACTAAATAAAGCACATGCGCATTAAAACCGGGTAATTATATTTCAGGGTGTGTGGTACTATCTTATTACAGTGAACTAAAACAGAACTTAAAACTATGTGTGAAAGTTTTCTTTGAATTTAAACCTTTTTAAAAGTACAAATTAAAATAAACAGGAAACGTCCTTAGTTTTTGTCAGTTTTGTCAAATTTGCCAACATAACCACCCCCAGGAGGCGTTACTGAGATTTTGATAAGAAGGTGTGTCAGCTGTTTATAATGTTGTTACTCTGCAGTTGTAGTATAATAGATAGTAAGTTAGATACTTTGATCCGACAGGGGAAAGTTTTGTGTTACAGTAGCATGATAAAGAGTAAAAATAGTACAGTCTACAATACACAACAATAAACAACACAGTTAAAATAAAAGTGCCACAGATGCCCAGTGAGGGCCTCATACTATGAGATAGTGCAGGAATTTTAGTATTTACAACAGTGATAAAACAAACAAACAAGGAAAGTAAAATTGAAGTTAATTGAAAAAGTTAAAGTAAGACTGACATTGTGTAAGAGAGAGGTGCAGCTTGTATTATGGCTTTAAATCTATAGTGTAAAACGAGCTGCATGACGGTATAATACAAAACCATGTCCTGGCAGGTGTGTTCACCTGTCACAGGATGGAGCGTCATCCCTGAAAAAAACACATTAAAGAATATATCAAACACTGGAAGTCATTAAAACAAAAATAACAGTAGAATAAGTTTGGGCCTGCACCACCTGATGCCGCCAATCTCTGGACACACCCCTGCATATGTTTACCTGGAGGTCAGATAATTACCCCGGGGAAGGCGGGGGGAGGGCATTGGTGTGGATTGTACCTGTTAGGACAGAAATTGACCGTGTTTCAGTCTTTACAGTAATGTAACACAGCTAATGTGTACTGTCCGAATAACTGAAGTGAAGACAGAGAACGAGAGAGAGAGGGAGGGAGGAACACCTTCAGTGTTTAAGGCTGCAGGCTACCTGTTCGTCCTCCACAGTCTGCAGTGGGAAGTCGCTCCAGCTCAGTGTGGCGCTCAGTCTGAGCGTGCGGGCGAAAACAAGTGCGACAAACTCCGGGAAACTTCTCCGAGCCCCAAACAGCTCACAGTGATGCCGCACAGACTGCGCCGATTCACTGTGCATTTACACGGAATGAAGCAGTAATTAGTGCGCCTACAGCAGCAGCAGTGGCGTGACAGAACAAGGGCACCGAGTGCTGGGAGTCTTTGAATGGGTTTAGACGTGCGCGCTCTGGCTTCGCTCGGATGGGATGCACGGTGAGCTTCATCTGCTGTGAAGAGGACTTTCTGCAAATGCCTGTTTACCACCATGAGGAGGAGAAGAAGAAAGGGAGCCCGAAGAAGGTAAGAAGAAGTTGGCAGAAGGGGTAAAGGCGCGGGTGGCAAATGTGCTCAGACACGAGTGGGCGTCCAATTTGACAAAAAGAGCAGACGGGGCTTGCCTGTGTTCAGGTTGTTTTCGCTGCAGGCTCGGTTTGTTTATTTGCTTACGCGTGTGTGGTACATAAGCCAGCTGACTTTCTTTTTGTAGGACATCAGATAAGACTTATCGACCTTTGGTTCCACTTGCTAAAGTCGATTGCAGGCAACATCAGATTCTCTCCAGCAATAAGTCACTCAGTGAGAGCAGGATATATCCAGTGCTCGTTAAATGAACAAGAAACAACCTGCGAGCATCAATCCAGGTTTAGTGTGTGTCTAATTCCAGCGTTGACATTAGGCATTCAAACACTGCTCTTGGGAGGAAATGAGGTAAACCATTCACTACAATGGATGCCAAGGGCAACTCTGAAAAGTCCAAGTTCAGTCATGCTTTTAGTCCATGACAAAAACGTGCATCAAAGGAGCTACCTGTGGTGATGTCATGGAAATGATTTACACTTTCCTCCTCTTACCCTCTGCTGCTAGGTCTGCGGTGGTGGATCCTTCAGAGTAGCTCAGCATAAAGGGTCAAGTTTAAATCACAAGTTGGCGTGGCAGTTGACCTGTGCCACATCAGTTCAACACTTTTACATATGTCTGAGCCAGTCTTTCAGCCGCTCTGAGCAGATAAACTACCCACCTCTCAGCACCTCTCTGACAGGAAAATCAACTCTGAGCTGTAGTCTCGCTTTGAAGATCAGTCTCGATGCCAAACTGCAGCTGCGAACAGCCTCCGGTTGGTTTGGTGTAATTTACAGGTAATCAGGAAGTTTTCCAAACTCCGACCCCCCCACTCCCCCCAAAAAAGTTAATATGGTTCTAGGCTCTCTGCTTACAATGAGCTATAGTTCTGTGCAAAGTTTTTCTTTGGACACTGGCTGCGGCTCTTTTTCAGTCCAGTCTTTGTACCTGATCATTCTCAGAGGAATGTTTTGAAGGTCATTCATAAAGTACTGTACATGTGAAGTGGATTTTGAGGAGTCTAACTTGTCAGACCTGTAACATGATGAAAATAATCTGATCCAGCTTTTGCACTTGTGATACATTTTAGTTACTTTCAAGATCACAGTCTCATGTCATCCTCTTTTTATATGCATTTTCCTCCCCTTTTCTAATCTTTTTCTGCTGTGATCAGATATTTCTAACCTGTAGCCCTACAGATAAGCTCAAAAGGTGCTTCTTGCTCCAAAGGTGGGAGTTATTTAACAGTCTTTTTCCTCTTTCTTTGTGTTTTGTTCTTAGTTTGCGTTTCTACAGTCAAAAGCTGGGAAATCAAGACCTCTGTGCTCCCTTGTGATCACGTTTTGATGCACATTCTTATACCCCTGTGTAGCCTGCAGATGGGTGGATAAATGCATGCTTGTGCTGGTATGATACACACTGCTTCTTTCTCGAGCTCCTGAAGCGCTACTGGCTGCTATTTACATTGACCTATGCTTCGAAAACCTTTGTTGTGGCTCATGTGTCGGGTCTCAACATGAATTGTATGATGTCCTGGATCCATAGATTGGAGACAAAATTTTCAGTTTATTGAGAAAATCCATTAAAAGGATCAAAGTGGTGTGGAGGTATTCTGCTTCTGCAAAGCCTGCTGGCTGAGAGAGATGTTCGAAAGGGTAAAGCTTTGCCAGGTGCCATTGATGGTAAGGAGTAGTCCCAGTTTCGCTTGAAAAACAACCAACTTAGATTTCTTTCCACTCTGGTCCTTAGAGCCTCACACTCTCTGAGAAGTCTCTGTTTAAGTGATGGTGCCAGTTTTGGCCTTAATCTGCCAAGAATATAAGAATGCAAGATGACTCGTGAAATTAGTAACTGGGATGCTTGCCTGTCAGTTCAGTACCTATCAATCCAGTGGATTGCTAGCTCAGAGACATAAGTTACTCCCATGGGTTCACTCCTTATTTTCCACTCAGACACCAGTTCTTTGCTTCGGCAAGGATTTAGCCTCAGCTACGCTGTAATTGTGGAGACACAGTTTGAAATAAAGTTTTATGAAATGGCGTTTCCTGCGTATCTAAGAGGGTGTTGGGGCCAGACTGGATTTGACGTGTTTATTTCTACACACTTTCACTCCAATCAAGCATTCAGATGGAGGTTCCCCAACATTAAGTGATGTTTAAAGCTAACTTGCTTTAAGTAGAAGTGGCTGATAAAGTCCTCATCTCCACATCTGCTCCGCTGAGTGTTTACTAACCACACTTCGAAGTGAAAGCAGATGTTTCGTGTGCAGGTGCAGTATCCGTGTGACTTTTTCTGGACTCTCTCAGTAATGGACAATGAAATGTTCTTTGTCGTAATTTTATGCTTCATCAAGTCATTTTTATTTCCATTTCTTTTCATTCTTTCAAAACAAGAAAGAAGAGAGAAGTGGGATCATTTTGGAAATCTTGGAAAAACACCTGAATTAAACTGAAGAGAAAGAGGCACAGGCTCACTACAAATTCCTGTGAGGGTGTCCCAAAAGTTGCCACTGTGTTGTAACCTATGCCTTGTAGTTAGGTGCATGTGGCATTCTTCTATCAAACACTTATTTGTGCTTTTTGATTAATTTTTTTAATTCAGGCTATTCAACAATCTTTCCTTCTAACATGCGGCAACTGCAGCGCTGGTGGGGAATCACCAGATGACACCATGTGCATCAGTACTGTGGAAGGAAAATCCCTTAATCGCTTAAATAATAGACATCTATTGCCCACCATAGCACAGACATATACTTTATATTAACCAGTGTAATCCTGTGCTGCTTGGAGGTAACACTGCAGACACATTTTTAGAGCATCTCGGGTGACTTTTCCTGGATGTGCTGAGCCACCGGTGGCGCAGACAAGCAGCTGGCACTGAGGCGTGTAGGGCTGTGGGCGCACTAAGAGCTGCGGGAAATGAATGCCCTGACTCTGCCAGCAGAGCTGTGGTTCCAGTAATGAAGTGGTGCTAAAGCATTTAAAATAGTCACTCAAATGAGGTAGCCAAGTGTCAGTCATGCTGAGTGTAAACAGTCAGCAGTTGCTTGAATGAACGGTGAAGAAGAAGCTCTAAAAGTGTCCATGTGTGAAATTCTGCTGTTCCTCAGTTAGTTTTGCCTGAGTTTTAAAGAGAAACTTGATTAAAAAACATTTTAAGCTGTAAACTGGACTAAAGCTGTCGACCTTTGTGTTGAAAATCTTTGCTTCACAGAGTTTATTTACATTGAGGTTTTTTGCATACCATTTGTTTTCCTTTTCATGTCTATGTGTGCGCTGGTGGTGTACTCGGGTGCACACACATTGCTTTACGTGTGATGCTTGTGGTGTGTTTTCCTTATGAAGAAGATAGTTTTGGCTACACCTGTCAGCAGTGCTCAGGGAAGCTCAAGGCACCAAACTTTGTTCGATCGTTATCGCTCTTCAAACCATAAAAACAAGACTGATCTAGATGAGGGGGACCTGAGATTCAGGAAGAGTCTGTGTGTTTTGCTGCTAGGTGCTGTGATACAATGGGAACACATGCACCAACAGATGATTGGCAGAGGGACAGAATACGGTCTGAGGGTAAATAAATGTTTTTAACAAAGGCATTAAAGGATAAAATTTGTTGTACTATAATACATCGTTTTCACACATGAAAACAACACCTTTTAAAGGGAAAAGGTTGTTAGATCCATCAAAAACAACTTAAACTGAGATTTCTTTAGCTCATTCGATCAGAGGACCGATGAGCTTATTCAATGGAAGTCTAAGATCTGCAAGAATTGCTACTCCTTCTAGATTTTTGGTGAGATTTGACTGGAACTCGGAGGGAGGGAGCAGTCGTGGTAGTTATTCAACTTATTGGAAAAAAGCTCTACTTTTAACCCCAGAACAAAATCCAAAATGACTGCAGCCCTCACTCGCCTCGGTTAAGGTCATTGTTCATGACTCCACCATAAGAAAGAGACTGGGCAAAAAAAGGTTCCAAGACGAAAACCTCTGCTGAGCTGAAGCAACATAGACACTTTGTTTTGCCAGAAAAAATCTTGATGATCCCCAAGAGTTTTGGGAAACTGACAAGACAAAAGTTGAACTTTTTGGAAGGTGTGTGTCCAATTATATCTGGTGTAAAGGTAACACAGCATTTCAGAAAAGGAACGTCACACCAACAGTAAAATATGGTGGTGGTAGTGTGATGGTCTGGGGCTGTTTTGCTGCCTCAGGACGTGGAAGACTTGCTGTGGTACATAGAACCATGAATTCTGTTCTCTACCAAAACATCCTGAAGGACAATGTCTGGGAATCTGTTTGTGACCTTAAGCTGAAGCGCACCTGGGGTCTGCAACAGGACAATGATCCAAAACCCACCTCTGAATGGCTTAAGAAAAACAAAATGAAGACTCTGGAGTGGCCTACACCTTCATTTATAAATTGCATTTTGTGTTTACTCGTGTTACCTTTGTCTAATATTTAAATTTGTTTGATGATCTGAAACATTTTAAGTGTGACAAACATACAAAAAAATAGGAACTCAGCAAGGGGGGCAAACACTTTTTCACACCACTGTAAATGCAGTGTGATAGCTAAGCTTTTGTCTCCAAAATACACAACATGGTGGTGGCCAAAATACTAAAGGCAAAGCGCAAAACATGGTGTTCAGAAACCAAAGGCTGCCTTTTGTTGCATACAGTCTATGGAGCAAAAACTGTAAAAAGTTCTTGTCAGGTAAGGCTAGATCTCAAGAGCCATCTAACAGCTGAATGACCAATCACGGCAGAGCTTTCCTCCTGCTGATCCAAGCTAGCACCAACCCTTTCAGTTTGACTGAATCCCAGAAGCAAGTGCTAAAGTAACCACATCATATAGAACTTTGGCAAGCTGCCTCCAGCTCAGAATAGCCGATTGAATTCCTGGTGACAAGTGGTAAGCAGCTGATGTAAAAAAGCAGTTCTACAGCAAAACATTATCTTGGTTTATTCTCTTTTTAACTGTTGAAGAGCTTCTGGTATTGAGAAAAGCTGACAGAATCGAACATATATTACTGTAGTTGAGTGTCCTGCATGTCTTTCTCTTATTTCCTTTCTTTAGTTTCTTCCTCTCCTCTGGGTCCATATGTTCATGAAACAGACTGTACAATGGTCGGTTAACTTGGACAAGTGTCTACACCTCAGCTTAAACTGGAGAAAATCTACATCTATTTGTAGGCTATTTTGTCCTTGTAATTGCCCTGCCTTTTAAAATATGCTTTTTGTGAAGCCAGCCAGGGCACACCCTAAGAAATACTTAGCAGACCAAGCCATGTGGGTGTATTAAGAGTGGATTCATCACGTGGAAGGAAACATGACTCCATTGCAAGGTCTATTGCTATGTATGCTGCTTTGTCAAGTGGGTTATTGTTTGGTGGCACGTGCCATGCACACCAGATAAGCTGACAGTAAATTGAGCATTGCAGTGGTAGATGGCCAAAGAGGCAATTTAAATACTTTACACTGGAATCAAAATAAAGTTGCTCTGTAAATGAATTCCATGCACAACTGGTATTTTAAAAAAACAAAAAAAACAAAAAAAAAACCATACATCGGGTACATACAGCCTGCACATTTGCATGCAAACAAAGCGTGCTTTGTTAGCATAAAAGTTGATACATGCTGCCAAAGGCTGAGCACTAGTACTAAGATTGGGGTGTTTAAAAGATAAATTAATATATTTCTGACAATGCTGAAAGGGAATGGCTGGGTTCGTGCTCTTCTTTTTTTTTTTTTTTGCTTAGAGCTGCATTTACAGTCTGCTTTATCTGTTTTATAAATGCCCAGAATCCACTAACGTCTGGCCTCCATGAGGTCCACCAACATCCTGGAGAAATATCGGGCTTCAGCTGACTTTCTGTGCTGGTGCTGCTGTGTACTTTGGCTGCCCAGGCAGGCAGTGAACAGTTTGTTTTAGCTCCTGCCCTCAGAGCAGCTCTGCCTTACAGTTCTATACACAAAGCAGCTCTGATTTGGCTGTGTAGGTCCAGATAACTGGAACAGTTAGTTTAAAGCAGAATCAGAAATGATGTTGACCATTTGTTAAATTACTGATCACTTTGCTCCAAGTTATGCATTCAGAAAGAAAAAATATTACTAATGTAAATGAAACCTCAGAACTGTGACAACTGGCAGTGAGTCTTTCACATCTCTGTGAAGGAAATTTGCTCAGTTCTTTGCAGAATTATTTTAATTCAGCCATGTGGGAGACTTTCTGAACATGAACGGCCTGTTTGAGATGCTGTGGCATGACCTTAATCGGATTGAGGCCACTCCAAAATCTTCGTTTATTTTTTTGAGCCATTCAGAGGTGGACTTGCTGGTGTGTTTGAGATCATTGTCCTGTGGGGGTGAATAACTTTTTCAGACAGGACCAAGTAGGTTTGGATATAATTTAGGATTGGCAAAGGTGTTTTCTTAAGCCCAGACCATTAGCGGTCATGAGGTTGGGGCATGAACTAATTTTTATTGGGTGGTCCCAGCGTACAATGCTGCTGACTAAGAACTTAGTGGGTATTTTTGACCATATTTTTGACCCTGTCTGGCAAGTTCCGGCCAGTTCACAGCCTCAACTGTAGGATGTGGTAGGAGTTGAGGAGGCCAGCCGTGGAGTCGTGCACCTGTGGGGATCTGTACATTAACCATGCAGGGCTGAAGCCACCAATCTGTTGAATGACAGAGAAAGTGGGAGGTCATTGGCGAAAGAAGGGAGGCAGCCACAAGAAACTGTTCCAGATTTTCACCTTAGAGATGTATTTTACTTCTTCTAAACAGATTTTGTGGACAAAAGCCTCCCTCTGTGTTATGTTGACTAGCTGAAAAATGATGGAGGGATGAAAGTGCACTTAAACCAGCGTTTTCTGAATTGCCCAGCAGAAGGTCACTCGCTGGCTGTAGTAAAAAGTGTAACGTATAAAAGTCAATGGGGAAAAAAACCCCAACCTGCTTGTCAATTGATTTATGATCTTATTAAAATGAGTTTATGGTCTTACTTGCTAGTTTAAAGTCTAATTTATAACAGCATGATGTTCATTTGTAAACTGCATGATAAAGTGGGGTGTTTTTTGGTGGAGGAGTTCTTACTGTGCTAACCTGCACAATGTTTCCAGTTTCTCAGTCAAGATTGACGGTTAAAATACTCAGCTTGATTTTATATTTATTTCTTTTTGGAGAGTCGACAAACCAGTGACTGACATACGGAATGTGTAAGGAATGTCACAAAGCCCACTTGTTACAGTAGTTAGCTTAGCTAAGATTACCTGGTAAACCAGTGGTTCTAAATTCTTGGGGTAACGTTGTACTACAGCCCTGCTCTGTGAGCTCTACGGCCGAGCAGGGGCGGCATTGATTACCCGCTGCTCTAGAAGAGTTAGTGGTGGATGTCACTCCCACCATGCAGGGATAAGGAATGATTTGGAACTAATTATAGATATTTATTCCTGAAAAAAGGGATGGAAAAAGACTGCACACTTTTTTTATCTAAAGTCCAGATTCTCATCAAAATGTTACCTTTGGTAAACCTTTTAAGAAATGCATTAAAATGTGTGCAGATGTTTTTTGCCTGTTTTTGTACCTAAATGTTCGCACGTTTGGGTTTTTTTTTCTCCCTCTGGTTTGTACCGTTGTCTCATATTTTCCTATAAAGTTTCCCATTATTTGGTTTGATCAGAGTTATGTTAACTTATGAATTAACTGCTGTTTTAAAGAAGGCTTTAACTGGATTTGGTTGCTGATGCTGTACCGACACTCCTTGTGGTCAGTGCTGCTGTTGTTTTCATGTTAACTGGTTAAGTAAAGGAATGCTGAAAATCTCATCCCTTGTCTGGCTTTTGTCTTCCTTTCAGAGTTAAATTAAAGGTGTGACAATTAAACTGAGTTAAAATGAAATTTCAGTGTTGGATTTGACATTTAGCACATTCAGATTTTCCTTCTGCATTTAAACCAGCACATTTTTCTGTGAATCCAGACTTGTCTATAGGACTTTCATAAGTACTTTTTTAAATGGGAAACACGGTTGTCTTAGTATGTTTCAGCCAGTCTGACACCAGTAATATGCTGGACTGTCCCTCCTTAAGAAATGAATCCTCATTTCGTTTTGATGCCTGTCAGGCACCGCTCTCAAACTCCCCTATTTCTGAATTCCCACCAAAGTGTCAGATGGCAGGCGGGGGCTTTCCTGGCATTTGAAGGTTTTCGATAAAGGTATGCGGTGAACTGAGAGTTACCTGCTGCCCCATATTGCATTCCAGTGGATGCATTCGGTGTGGGAAACAGTGTGTCCTCTGTGCTGTGTCTCTGGGGAGGCCTATCATTTCACTCCTACCTGCCGGCACTGACCTGCACATGGGCTGCAGAACAAGACCCTCTCTGTGTGTTCCTCTGTGGAGAGGTGCCCACTGTGTGCTTGACCGGGAAAGGGCCGTGATGCCTCAGCAAAAGTTAACCCCCATCATTTTCCCTTTTTAATACCTGTGCACACAGGAATTTAACCTCTTGCAGACATTTTAGTGTGATGCTGCAAGCTTTCAATGGAGCATGTGACAATCTGGACTGAATGATTTATTGTCTTTGACTTCAAGTTGTTATGCAAAGGTTTTAGATCAGAAGATAACAAAGGCAGGAAGTTTATCCTGATATGTGAATTTCCCGTCTCTGGGACTAATAAAGTCTTATCTCATCTCATATAGCGAATCCTGATATAGTGAATCTGTTCCCATCAAATGAGGCACTTTGAACGAGTCTGAGCATCTTTATCAACAACCCAATAAACTTTGCAATGAATACCAAGACTCAGGAGTTCTTCGAGTTGATGATCTGTCCCTGGCTACAAGTTCATAATGCAAAACTGTCAATGTCAGGAAAGCGTGAGCATGCTACTGGTCGCACTCCTAACCTCATGTGACACCCAGTTAAGTTAATAACTGGTAATAAATTCATAAATTTATATTCTATCAGTGTTTCATGTTACAGTAGATCCTCTTTTACAGATTAACATACTGATGTATGTTAATCTGTAAAAGTGGCGGACAGACTTGAGTTTTTTCTATTGATAGCAGAAAACATTTGGCTAATGTAATCTTTGTAATTCTGTAATTGTATTCAATGCAAAATGCCAATAATATTTTGAATAATGTAATAAAATAAATGAACTTTTTAGCTTGCAGGATCTTCTAAAGTGCTCTGCTTCTTGAAGTTAGTACAATTAATTCAATGAGAATGAGTTGCTATACACCTAAACAAAACCAGGTGCAGTAGATTTATATAACAAAACAGGTGCGCTAGACAGGTATGTTCTTGTTACCACATAACAGGATATCAACCCTTCTCTCTTTTTCACTCATCTCCATGATTTTTCTTATAACTGCTTTGATCCTTTGCTTATACCTGAGGGTCGCAGATGCCAACAGACTCAATTGGCTGGTCATCCATCCAAAAAATTTATGCCCTCCTTCATGTTTTCCAAAGCTGTGCAGTGGGCCGGATTGGAGTTGCTGGGCTGATTCTGGCCTCCGGGCCTTATGTTTGACACTCCTGGTTTAGAGTGACCATAATTTACAAAATTGACTTGTATATCCATCTTGCATGTAAACTTTTTGTTCAGATATGAAGCAGGAGGAAAGATTTGTTTTAATAATAGCGAATCATAACTATTTGCTGTTAAATATCAAATGTAGTATTGATGCACGCACATCAAAACGTTTTTATGTCAACAGCAGGCGTGTAATTACCCGACTTTTGGGTTGTTATTTCTTTTGGGAGTCAAACAGCTTTCTACTTTCAAAGCCTTGCAGGCAGAGGATGTGTGAATCCGATGAGCGGATATTTCTTTTCCAAATAGCCTTTCAGGACATTACTGATGCAGCGATGCGTGACGTTGGCCACAAAGCCTCTGGAACGAGAAGATAAAGGGATACAAAATGAGCTTCTTAAAGTGTCTTTAATTCACTTGGCAAAGCACAGTGGATAGAATGACAGTCAGAATAATAGATTAAAGCAGAGAGCAGCTAAATTTTCTCTCCAGAGTCCCAGTTGTTTGCTTCTTTTCTTAGAACGTAAAGCTGAGATCTTACTTCCAACTCGGCCTAGGACCTGGTTGCAGCAGTGCTACATAATACACACTGTTTGGTCTTATACCATCCAGCTTCGATGGCTTTGTGCAGCTGTGAATGTGGCCTTTTTATGCTCCAGTTTTGTTGATATTTCTTTACGTGTGTGTGTGTTTGAGGGGGGTGGATTTTCTTGTCTTTGCTCCTAATACTTGGCAAGGCGATGTGGCGTTCGCTCTTGGCAACGTCGAAATCCCACAAAGTCTCGCTCTGGGGGCTTTTGTAGCCATTCACAACGCTTCCGAGTGATGGACAGGCAGCTCAGCTCTCCCAGGTCGCATCCTTTTTGCCTCAAAATGTGTCCTTTGTTGATATTTGTGCCTCCTCTCTTTTCCCGGGGTCTTTTCGCCAAGGTCAGATGCCACAGGGCTCCAAGGGTAATTACTGTGACAGTGGAGCAGAAGTTAGGCTGGGCTGCCCAGGTCGCCCAATCATGTTTTCATCATCGGGAGAATGTTTTTCTTTGGGGACGTAATAAATCCCCCCCCCTTTGACATGCTGCATTTACTCTGAATACACACAGGAAGAAAGACCCCAGATTTTTTTTCCTCTCTCCTTTTCGCACTAATGCTTGTAACAAGCTGAGGCAGATCTTTGTTGCTAGTTTGCCTTTACTGTTTTTGTTTCTCCCCCCCCCCCCTTTTTTTTTTTTTTTTTTTTTTTTTTTTC
>VUQG01036690.1:0-21343 GCA_015106755.1 Etia nguti
AGCAGTTGATTAGAGGTGAAGTTGAAGTGAATTTGCAGCTGGTCCTCCTCCTTCATCATTCCATCCACTTTGTGTAACGTACCAGCACTACTCGCAGCAAAACGGCCCCAGAGGAAGATGCTGCCACCACTGTGCTCGACAGCTTGTATAGTGCTCTTAGGTTTGAAAGCCTCACTTTTACTCCTCCAAACATACCTTTAAGACTGTAGCCAGAGAACTCAATCTTTGTCTCATCTGATCATAAAACATTTCTCCACAAGGCACGTGGCAGCCTCTGTTATTAGCGTCCCACTCAGTCATTGTTTCGTGAGGTCAGTTTCTTGATCATTAATAAGCAGTCAGTCATTTAGTCATTATGCAAATGTACTGTTTAAAGGGTTGGGGAAACCTGCAGTCAGCTGAGACTGAAGAAGTTAATTTTTGAATTTGTTTTTTTGTAGTTTTGATAGTCGTATAGTCCTACTTTTCCTACTTTCTAAAAACCTGTACTGTCCTCACAGAGCTTGTTTTAAATCAGATAAACCAGGCTTGTTAACCACAGTTTGATGCAGGAGTCACTTAAAAAATGTAATTCTCCAAATAGTTGTGGCCCTACCTGTATGGGTGTCGGCAGACATTTACACAACCAACAGAGGCTGAAAGCAGCATGTTGGTCTTGAAAGTCGTTAATGGTACGAAACTGGGAAAACTGTGAGTGGAGTAAAGATGAGCGATTGCAGGGTCCACATATCTGAATCCAGCCGCTGGATCTAGTGGACTGATTGAAACAGATGTTTATTCTATTTTGAGCACAGAAAAAACAAACAAACACAAAAATAAAAGATGATCTGCTCCCCCTACAACGTTCTGCAGAGAAACATTCGTTACTGACAATCACGTGGAAAGAGGTTATGATACCCAAACAAAGTCATAGACCACTGTTCCCATGGCAACAGCAGTCCCTGAAGGCAGTCAGAGGCCTCAGGAGGACAGTGAGTCATATCCCAGCACAAAAACTTCTCAGGAAGGGCCCAAGCAACATTACAAAAGCCCAAAGCTCAATGTAATTAAAATGTTCACCTAGTTGGGTTTTTTTTAGTAGTACTTACTTTTCCACCCTTTGATGCCCCTGTCCTAACTTTTTCAAGACGTGCTGCTGCCGTCAAATTCAAGATGCTTTTTTTTTTTTTCATGAAATAAAAAGCAAAATGTCTCAGTTAAATCCAGTTTAATCTATGTTCAGTTCTAAATGAACATGGGTTTATGAGATCTGGAAATCTTAACATTGTGTTTCTTATTTACATTTTACACCACCTTATTTAGAATTGGGCTAGTATTTAAACTGTGCAAATAATGAAGGAGGAGGATCCAAACATAGGAAACCAGAGGATGGGGGCGTGGTTCTGATATAGCCAGGCTTTCTTTGTGTTTGCTGGCTCAATAAAACCTAAATACCAAAAATTGTTTAGATGCATCTCTGAAACTTAGAAGCTGCTACATTTGAGCAAAGTGACACTTTTCAGACCCAGTGAATCTATGCAAAGTCCTGTGACCATGCAGGGGAATTTGCATTGCACGCACTAAAAGATTGATCTCAGGACGTTTTAAACTTTAATCAGCTGGACTCAAAGGGTCTGCTGCCAAATGTACAGACACCACAGGACACTCCTGGAGGCCTTCTGTCAGTGCCCCAAACAGTCAGAGCTTTTGTGACAAGAAGGCAGGGACCTACACGTTTCTTATTTTTAGGGACACTTGTTACACACACAGCACGCACTGGAACCTGCTACTATTGCTAATAGGCACATATTTAAATGCACAGCTACAGATCATCACCTTTACACTCTGCATTTCCTATTAAACCCTGCTCGTATGTGAATCAGTCATCACATATATGGAGAAGTACAGGTAACTTACAAACACAGTATTATTATAGTGGAAAATAATGTGTGCTTAGATGAAAGAGGACATATTATTCTTCAAGCTGGCATATGCTTTCATCTTGCTGTGAGAATGGAAGGAAGTCTGCTTCTCATCAGACAGTTTCACTTCACTTCAGGCTTTTGTGTTGTGCTGAAGCCAATTCAGACACTTGACGGGTACAAAAAAGCGGGTTTCCTGATATTGTCATCAACCATCTGCTCCCTGCAGGCTCATAACACGACCCCCCCTGACCTTTATTTCCTTGTAAATAAACTATGACCTAAGCAGACTTTTAATAAGTTAATTAATAAATAACCCAAGTGGCAAAGGAAGGATAGGCGTGATGTAATTAAGGCAAAGTCAGATGAAATCTGGGACTTGAATTGCAGCAAAATGTTTTGATGAAGCCATATTTCAGGAAAGGGCGGAGCCTGAGCCAATCTAACAGGCGATGCAGGCGACGTGTTTACAAACATGTATCCTGTGAACTAAATATGCTCAAATTATTTAGTAACTGTCAAAGGAAAAATAAAGAGTTTGTTCACGTAAGCACAAGCTTGCTGCTGTACATCACAAAGGAAAAGAGTCACAATGAGGACGCTGACATTCAGCCGTTTGATTCAAAGACCTTCTTTTGCGGATGTTTGGGAATCAAGAACACAGTGCTGTGCAAAGACCTTGAGCCATCCCTCATTCCTTTATATTTGGCTGCCAAGGAGACATTCTTGCAATTTTTTTAAAGTGGTCTGGAGCAAAGTTTCTCCTGACTTAGCAAACAAGCAATTTTCAGTTGTGCCTCTATGATAGCATCACCTCATTGCAGAAAACAAATAATTTTTTATCTCAAATTTTTTAGTTGAATCTATAAAAAATGTCAAAGGGAACACGGTCTGACAGACATAAAATATTATCTTTACACAAACCAGGCGATTCCCAAAGAGCTATTACGGGAACATCAAGCCAAAATGTCAGCTTGGTGTGGTCTGCCCTTAAACAAACAAGTGTGGGACAAGTCACAAGCCTAAACACACTAGTCACAAGTCACATCCTTACAAAACATGAAAAAGTCCAGCACCAACATGCACCCAGTTCATGAGTCATTTCAGATTTTGCTGGGGATCCGGTGATTACAGGCAAGCACGCAGGCTTTCAGTGCAAATACATACTAAAAACCCATAAAAGAGAAACAGCACTATTGTGACTCTCTGAGCAGCTGTAATGAGAATTAGCCAAAGCTTTTACTTTTCCTGTCAACATGACTAATCAGCCAATTCATTTGTGACGGGCTGACAGCTCAGAAACTGTCCAACAACTTGTCCGACAGTCTGTTCGACCCAGGGTTGATTATACGTCACTAATTGTGGTCTACGTACAACTAAGGTGCAGATTAAACAAATCTTGTACTTAAAGTGCCCTGATGTGATATCCAGAGTAGGGGCACATGTAGGGTGCATATTAGGTGATCATCATCACAACAAACTTAGGCTAAATATTACATTTCTGCAGATTTGTCAGGAGGTGTCTTCCAAAGACCACAAGTGGAAAATGCAGGAATCCTTTTAATTATTTGTTTAAAAAAGAAAAAGAAAACACTGAACTATTAAAAAAGAACTTTCTGAATTGATCAAAAGAAAATAATAATGAAATTGCAACCTGATTTCCCATTTGGTTTATCTTGATAGTGGCCTAAGCAAAGAACTGCAAAGCCCATGTGATGTTAAAGCAACTCTTCTTTAGAATAGTCAGTCTGTTCCAGTCATCACTTAATTAGCCAGATACCACTTCCTGAAAAAAGTTCTTCCCATCAACAGCTGCAGGAGGAAAAAGGGGGCCTCGCCCTTACACTTTAAAAACAGGAGGCAGCAGCACTCACGCACAATGGTCTGAGCAACTACAAGGGAGGGACCCCTTTAAATTACTACTACTACTGACTTCAGCAGCCACTCATCACTGTTTTCCCATTTCACAAGTTTCAGGACTTATTAATCAAGTTAACTCCGTTGCTGGATACGATGGCCACGTCCGGATTGCAGCTCCTCGGCTTTTTTCTCTCACTGGTCGGAGTTGCTGCCACTGTTGCCGCCACTGTTATGGTGGACTGGAAGAAGCTGGTCCAGGGCAAGCACCGCTCCTATGAGGGCTTATGGATGTCCTGCGCTGGTGTCCAAGACAGAGCCACTTGTGAAATTTATCAGTCCATCCTGAAACTGCCGAGTAAGTTTGCATTGCACCTACAATCATCTGAAAACAAGACACTGCTTTTTTTTTTAGGAACCTTTCACTTCCAATAATGTCTTATAATTAGCCCAAAATGTATTTACAGTTACTTCTTTGGATTTTAGTCACCAAGCCATCAGAAAACTAACCGAATCTCTCTTTCTCACCAGTGTAATAATGCGGAATTGCCTCCAAAATGTCTCTTTTGTGATGCTGACAGTTCAGTAGATTCAGAAACAGATATGCGATATTTCATCTCAAAGAGCGATATTTGTGCTTCTGTTCCCTGCAGCTGAGATTCAGGTTACCAGGGCAGTGTTGCCGGTCAGCCTCTTCCTCTCTGCTCTGGCAGTACTCATCTCCACAGTGGGGATGAAGTGCACCCACTTCATGGATGGTGTGCCAAAGAGCAAATCTATGACAGCGATGATCGGAGGAATCACATTCATACTTTCAGGTGTGTCCAAAAGCCTGCGCTCAGACTGAAGTAGTCTACAGAAATCATAATTAAGTTAGTTCCTGAGAGCAATTGTTATTGGTCACTAGTGAACAGGTGGGTTAGGATTCATAACAACAGGCTTCAGAATTCAAATGAGTGCTGGAATGATGAAAGATATCATGTGCCTTCTTTGATTAGGTGTATTGACCATCATCATCACCTCCTGGTTTGTCAACATGGTTCTCTCTTATAGTGGACATAAACTGTTTAGGTACTGCCATCAGGACACACACACACACAGATACACACACATGTATGCATACACATTGTAAATAAACATGCAGTGTGCTAAATTAATGTTGATCTGCTCTTTTTGGCAGACCTGAGTTTGGTAATGCAGTGTTTGTGAGCTGGGTTGGTGGACTCCTCACTGCGGCTGGTGGTGCTTTCCTGAGCTGTCGGAGATGCTGGAGGACAAAGCCTCCAGGGTCCAGGAGCTCCAGCCACCTTCTTTCTACCAATCACTCCAAGTCCAACTACGTCTAGTTGAAAGGCCACAAAAACCTCAAGAGGGAGGAAATTTCCCTTTGTGGATTATTTAAAGAATACTTTCTACATTCACTGAGAGATTCTTGAGATCAGAGTGAGCATCGCTCTGTGGGAAACTCCTTTGAATCTCCCTTGTCCTGGGTTTAAATGCCACCACAGCACTGGTTTCTCCTGCTGTAAAGATGTCAAGGTTCAAAATTTAAAGTTTGAATAGGTCCACAAATCTATTAATATATACATAAAAGACCCTGTCAGGTAGAGTTTCTTTATAATAGCACTGAAGACGAACAGTTTTTAATAGTTTAAATTGTGGCCACATGTAAAGTGGAGACGGCGTACTTTCCAATACTTACGATATACAGATTTGTTTGTGTGTGTTTTATGTGTTTATTTGTATCTGTGATGCTTCCCTTGATCAGATAACATTTTGTATCAACATTTTGTATATTTTGAGAAGAAAAATAAAATAATTTTGTTTTTTATAATCTGGGTTTTCCTGTCTTTAATTAGCCACACAGGCTAACTTTCTGCAGTACTTGACAGGTCGATGGTACATAAAATCAACAAATCAGAGGCATGTGAGCAGAACTGAAAGACAGAAACATATGTGCAATAAAACACATATAAAATATTAATGCAGCTAAAGCATCTACAGAAACTCACAAAGACAAAAAGAAATAATTGTTTTGACATCATGACGTTGTGAAGTGACTGATAAAAGTATTAGACGTTAGAGAATAACCACCAACCAAGATTCTGCTTCTTATCATTATTATTATTATTATTATTAACTGATGAAGTTCAGATCATTAAAAGATTTTTTTAAACAGCATCCTAATGCGAACCTAATTTCTTGGATTGTTTCAGTCAGCACTGAATGTAAGAATGCAATTTAAAAAAGCAATTCTCTAATTTTTAAAGGATTTAATCTTAGGTCCAGGTGATGCAGATGGAGGAGCATATCTCAGAACTGACCAGTGGTCTCTTTCCCACAGCACTGAAGGATCATTCCCCGGGGATATCAGCTGCTATCAAACATATGCGATGCCATACGTTTAATGTGTGCACAAAACTGCATTTGTTTGAATATAAAAGGCAAAAATGTCCATAAGACTTGTTTACTGTAACCAGGCAGCACTTATCTTAAACACCACCATGTACAAGTAATGATGTCATACTTTCCTTCCTTTCATAGATACTGTCATTAAACCCATTACTCCAGACCATTAGGACCATATAAGAGTTGCCAAGGTTGCGCTCAGAGCAGGCAAATTATTGGACAGGGAGTGAGAAGCTTACTTATTGCATTACATTCAGTCAGCATTTCAGAGACATTAGTGGGTAAGACCAACCATTTAAGATAAGCACTGCCATTGTTTAGAAAGGAAGTGATAATTGATGAGATTTGACTATAAACTTAATTTTCAGAAGGGAAATACACAAAAACAGATGCTGTTTACCGATCCGACTTGGAACGCAGCCCAACCTCATGACATAAACATGAACCAGAGTGTGATGGATAACCGAATACCTCGTTTGATTAAATAATTAGGAACAGTGACAATATTAACACAGGTGAGTGTTCGTTTGCTTCAGCAATGGGTTTCTGAGTCACGGTGGGAAGAAATTAGCTCACTCTTCACTCAAAACATAACAAAAAGCGGATGTGGACGTGAGTGGATGCAGGCTGTGTCTTGTGGGAGCAACCGTGTGCTGTTCCGATGCTGATTGTGGCAAAGCTTCCTGGACTGTCAGAAAGTAAAATGGGATAAAATAGCAAACAAACCAGTTAATGGATATTTGATGTTGTTGTGCTCATTTGTTTAACCCGACTGCTGAGAACAACAACTTTAATCACATAAGTAGTTTTATTCTATAGACAGTACGGGACTGGACAACTTGCTGTTACTTGTTGTTACTCGAGTAAATAAATAAATGTCCTCCACCCAAATTTCACTACAGGAACACCTATAATTAATCCAATGAAACTGCCCCTTGTTCAATACTAGTAGAGTTAACTGATCATATGACTAATTCTGTGGCCATTTCTGTTGTATTTGTATTGTGTAGTATTCCTGTTATACAACTGCACTGTGGCGAGGTGTGGTTTGTGGCTCAGCTGCAGGGGAGGGGTGGAGCAGTGGGTGTAGGGTGTGGTATCAGGGGAGGCTGACCCCCACAGATGACCCTCCATCATCTAGTCGTTCCTTCCCTATCTGAGTAGCTGCCGGGGCCCAGAGGAGAGGTGGAGAGCAGGGCAGAGCTGTGTGGTGGGCACTGTAAATAAACATTCACGTATCCTGCAGAGCACCGTCAGGTGCTTGTGTCACACAAACCTTTACTGTTTGTGATTAAAGAGGCTACAATCCTCTTTCAGTGAGTCATATCTTTAGATAATTACATCTGGTCTAACTGATGAATCATTACTTAAACGTGTCTCTTCTAAATTTTAAAGAGCTTTCCACATCTGTAATCGAGGAACACTTTAGTAGTTTTTGTATCGAGTATCAAGAATCTTAATTTTTAAGAACACAGAGATTTTTAAAAAGGGACATATATGTATGTATGTGTGTGTGTAGGTTAGACATATAAGGAGGTGCTTCTTAAAGGCCGTGGGAAGCTGCTGTCGTGAAGGATCTTCATGTGCATCTGCTATATACAGTTTAACTTAGCTTCAGTTGTTTTATTGTAATTATTTATTTTGAAACAAGTATTTCATAGTGGGTAAAGTGGATCTTTGGGTCAGTTGTGTCCCTGCCCAGAGTGGGGCCACCACACTTGTAAACCCATGAAAAAGTGAATTTTCAGTTTCTTAATGAGTCTTTGAAAACCAGCAAACCCTATCAGATATTCAGAAACCACAAGCTGCTCCTACAGGGCTCACTGCCCAAGTCTGCTGTGTCTGTTTCTGTGCTGGCACGAGAGCAGAGGGTTTATTAGGGTAACAAGTGGATGTTAATAGTGTGATAAAAGGTTTCAGGTTTGTTCTGAAAAAGAGGTTTTGTCTTAAATTAATATCTATAGTTTTATCACTGATGTTTATATGTTCTCAGACAACAACATTGTTTTTTTCCTTCTCTGCCATATACATATCACATACATGCTTATATGACTGGTGCTCCTCAACGCTTACAGTATTTACACCACTGGCATGTCTACAGCTGGTTATTTAAATTCGTTGGACTGGATGTCAGAAAGGCAAACATCTGTCTATGTAAAGGCTCACAGTGAAGTCAAAATGAAAACTAAACTGTGGAACTGAGAAAATCATCTGATCAGACAGGTGAGATGGCGCTCCTCTATATTTCCTCCTGAGGGCCCCGGAAAAAATAATCTTCTTTTTGGTGATTTCCTTCCTCTTTACCACCCAAACACACCAGATGTCAGTGGTAAGCCCAGGATGTCGTCTGTTTAGTGCATCAGGACTTAGATATAGACCAAAAACACATTTCCATTACAGAGGACATAAATGAACAGGCTTGTTCTCAGGAGGATATTCTCTTCACCTACAAGTGAGCGAGTGAGCTCTGTGGTTTTAGCGCCATCTACTGATCCATAGATAAACTCGTCCACACATATGGACGAGTTTTCCTTCAGGCTGTTTAAAGGCAATTTGAAACATATTCCAATTTCACTTCATTGATAATTAGGTCAATAAATGGAATAATGTTTAAATATCAACCAAACAGACGCATAGAAAGTGTCCACACACACACACACACACACACACACACACACACATAAAGTTTATGCTCATTTGCACTGGCCACCCGTGAAATACAGAACTGTTCCCTTTTTTAAAAAAGTGTTACTTGCTTTTAAAAGCTTTTGACGCCATATTCTGCCAAAAGGTCACTGAGGTCAACCTCCCAACAAAACCCCCCAAAATAACAGTGGCCGTTGCTGTTATGGCCCCCCGGCTGTGGACTAGTCTGTCATCTTACACAAAAATCTGTCTAATTCGGGCATTTGACATCACTTCAGACACACTGTGAAGGTTTTGTTGAAGCTCTTTTATTTCTACTTTTGCTTATTTTATTAGACTCTTTTGTTAATCCTGGTTTTTACTATTTTATTCATTAATAAAAACGATTTCATTATTGAAATGTTTTGCTTTTCATTTCAATCATGTTTACATGTTTCTACTTTTCTCTTTTTTTGAGACCTGCATGACTTTTATTCATAATAAGCAGGCTCATTATAAACAGTCTGAATATCCACACACAGTGAATTCTTTGCCTCAGGCACATCATAGTCGGGGCAGACGTGGGCCAGACTTCCCAGCCCTCCGGTGGAGGGAGGGACTGAATCAAGCCTGGAATTAAATCTTTGTTTCAGTTTGCCCATTTTTGTTTCATAAATGTCATAACCCACTCAACCAAGGTGATGTAATTATAGTGTTACAGTTTGATAAACACAAATAGGTTTATGAACTCTATTACCAGGATTATTACATTATTTACAGTGATTATGGAGTGCCCTGATGATCTGGTTTGGCCTCTGATGTGCACGGGCACCAAAAAATAGAAAACAGTATGAGGCTATAAACAAGTTAAAAAGCTAATACCAGTCCTGTGTACTTTATTATATTAGAGGGTCTGTCTGCGTAGAGGATAGTTAGCAGGAAAACAGATTTTGAAAAATGGTAAAGACAATGAAATCTTCAGTTTGATACTCCAAGCAAAACTCGCTTAAAACATGAAGTAATTACAGACTACAATATGACATTAGATGAAGGTTAAAAAAGTGTCAAACTGTGCAGACTGTTGTGTCGAGTTCTTGGTGCAATTATTTGTTAAAAATAAAAATAAGTAATGTAAAAAGATATGTGGCTCACAAACAGAAGAACCTGTGTGTGTATTTGCATTGTGCTGATGGGCACAAAAACAGCTTTCCTGATATTGTCACCAACATCTTCTGCCTGCAGGCTCATAACACACCCTGCAACAACAAAAGAAACTTCCTTGGAAATAAGATTTGACCTAAGTAGACCTTGCAAGTAAAACTTAACAATGCCGGAAAGAAGAAAAGAATAATAAATAAGTTAAGTGGCACATTCAGATAGAATCTGTAACTTTAATTACCGCAAAATATTTGTGCTTATTTCAGGAAAGGCTGGACTCTGATCCAATCTAACAGGCAATGCAAATGTTAACAAACAGGCATCCTGTGAACCAAATATGGTCAAATAATTTGGTAATTGCTGAAGTAAAATGAAGAGTTTGTTCACGTAAGCGCGGGCTTGCTGTGTTAAATGGAGGAAAGGAATGACAACGAGGACGCTGACGTTCAGCTGTTTGGTTGAAAGATCCTCTTTAATGGATCTCGTGGGATTAAGAACGTACAGTACTATGCATTGTAAATAAACAGTTGTGCTTGTGTAATACATTATCAGTTGAAATATGCAACACAGAAGTTACAGAATAAAGTTGCATCTGTAAGATGTGCTGCGCTGCAGAGTAGTGATGAAAGCCTTATAGTAACTCCGCTTATTTTCTTAATTCACTGTAAAATTATACTTAAAAATGTAGATCTCAGCGCTGTTTGAATCATGCAAAGCTTAAAGTTTAAAGTATGTCTTGTACCGTACATAAACCCATCTCATTGAGATTAAAAATCTCATTTCCAAGAGAGACCTGGCATATTAAAAACCATTAGATAACACTACTGTGACTGTGCAGCCGTAATGACAGTTAGCCTTTACTTTTCCTGTTTACGTAACTAATCAGGTCATTGTTGTGTGATGGGCTGACACTTTAGTTCCCTATGCGTAACCTGTTACAGGTTCATATAGGCGCAGGTTAATTGCACAGAGATCACAACCGAAGCAAAATTTGATGCAAAGTGAAACCATGCAGAAAAATCAGATTTCATTTGCACCAATCTTGAAATTCATACTCGTGTCTGTGCAATTTGAGACCCAGTTTCATCATCAGGCCAGATTTGCAGAAACATATTAAATGCTAAATATTAAACTTCTACTCATGGTGGTTATCAAGAGGTCTCATCCAAAGACCACAAGAGGAATCTTTTTCATATTTGTTCAAAAATGTTATTGCAGTCTTTCCTTAGAATAGTCAGTGTGACCTATGTTATCATCATTAGTTAATTAGCAAGATAAGACTTCCTGGAACATTTTCTTCCCATCAACAGCTGCATGAGGAAAAAGGGACCTAGTGCGTGACCCATCTTGGACTTTAAAAACAGGAGGCAGCATCGCTCACGCATAACGGTCTGAGGAACTACGAGCGACTACTGACTTCAGCAGCCAGTCATCACTGTTTCAGATAACTTGCACATTCCCAAAGAAGTTTCAGGACTCGTCAATCAAGTTAACTCCTCTGCTGGATAAGATGGCCACGTCCGGATTACAGCTCCTCGGCTTTTTTCTCTCACTGGTCGGAGTTGCTGCCACTGCTGCCGCCACTGTTATGGTGGACTGGAAGAAGCTGGTCGAGGGCAAGCACCGCTCCTATGAGGGCTTATGGATGTCCTGTGGTGGTGTCCAAGACAGAATGACCTGTGAAATTTACCATTCCTTTATCAAACTGCCAGGTCAGCTTGGATTGCACCCCTAACTTACAACATGGGACTGTAATTAGTCAGAAATGTCTCTCTTTTTGACAAAGTAAAAATGTTCATGTGGAATTACTTCCAGCTTTTTATTGAGCTTTTGCAAGCAATAATGTTCTAAAATCGATATTTAATGTATAATCTATCTGCAGCAATTACAGACAGTATTATTGAAAAGTTTACCAAACTTTCCCATATTTGTGCTTCTCTTTCCTTTAGACGAGATTCAAGCAAGCAGGATAGTGTTACCACTCAGCCTCTTCCTCTCTGCTCTGGCAATGCTCGTCTCCACAGTGGGGATGAAGTGCACCCACTTCATGGACGGTGCATCACAGAGCAAATCTGTAACAGCGATGATCGGAGGAATCATGTTCATGCTCTCAGGTGCGTTCAGATCTACACTAACACATTAAACCAAAATTGAATGTTTAAATGAGTGGACAGACGTTTTCATTGGTCAACCCCGACTAATGGGTCATAACAACGGGCTTTTAAAATGATTGTCAGCTGCAGTAATGTGGAATATTATGTGCTTTCTTTGATTAGGTTTATTGACCATCATCATCACCTCCTGGTTTGTCAAAGTTGTTCTTCAGAAGTTTTATGATTCTCCTCCTCTAATCAGGTACGGCTGACACATAACGTCATACATAAACCTTGTAAGCAAACATGCAGTGTGCTAAATTAGTGTTTATTTGCTCTCTGGCAGATCTGAGTTTGGAAATGCAGTGTTTGTGAGCTGGGCCGGTGGACTCCTCACTCTGACTGGCGGTGCTTTCCTGAGCTGTCGGAGATCCTGCGTGACCAAGTCCTCAATGTCCATATTCTCCAGCCACCTGCTTCCCACCAGTGATCCAAAGTCCAACTATGTCTAGTTGAAAGCAAAGAAGAAGAAAAAACTTCCTACATTTACTGAATAATGAGGTCATAGTCTATGTCTATGTGTTTTTTCCTGTGGTAAAGATGTGAAGGTTCCAAATGTAAATTTCTTCTGTAATTATAGATTTATTTTTGTGAAGTCTGCAGATCTAATAATATACAAAGGACCCTGTCATCCTGTTTTACACTTATAAAATCATCAAGTTTATGATAAGCTTTAAAGAAGACTTGCTTTCATAGTTTAAAGTGTGGCCATAAAGTGGAGACGGTGTACTTTCTGTTGTACTTTGTAGATTTGTTTGTGTATGTAAGTATGTGATTCCTTTTGTAACTTGTCAGTTTTTTTATTGTTTGCAAAATTAAATAAAATTGTTTGGGTTTTGTTTTTTTTTCTCGTCTGGGTTTTCCTGTGTTTGATAATTAACATTTAAAGCCCGAACATTTTAACATGGCGCCTTTTTTAAGATAGAAGCATCAAACTATATGAAGTTACTTAAGTTTGTTATTTATTATTAGATGCTAACAAAAACAATAAAAATACATTAATATGAAGCCACTGCAAGACTGTATTTTTAATGGAGGTAGAATTTGGAGGTTGTGCTATACATGCAACAATACAAAAGCATCATTTATCAGCTGCGCACTCTTCAGTAGTCTGTAGTCTGGCCAGCGCCATCCTCTACGCTGTTGCATGCTGGGACAGCAGGTTAAGTGGTGCAGGTGCCAACAAACTCCATAAACTGATTCGCACGGCCAGGAATGCTGAGGGGATGGAGCTGGACCCTTCTCAGAGAGGCAGATGTTGTCCAAGATAAGGACAATGCTAGACAACACCTCCCACCCACTCCATGACGTGCTTGCCAGTCACAGGAGCACGCTCAGTGAGAGACTCAGATTACCCAAGTGCACCACTGAGCGACACAGGAAATGATTCCTGCCTGTGGCCGTCTCGCTGTACAACTCCTCCATCTAATGAACAGTACGCACTGCAGTAGTTGTACACCCTTCATAGTGCACATCCTCTGCAGAGAAAATAACAAAAGCTTTACAGTTTGGTAAGAGGGGCGCCTCAGTTTCAACCATATAAATTGAACTTGCGTTATACGCAGGGATATTTATAATTGTTTTGTTACATTTGGTAACTTTCTAATATATTTCATTATTTATTCAGTTTCGTCAGTCACTGTTCTTACTGTCTTGGAGCAACTGTGGTCGCATAATTTCATAAATTATTCTGATTCTGATTCCAGTTTTCAGTAATACTCAATCTGCATGCTAACCACCACAGCTGTAAAATAAACGCAGTGCCATAAATTTAACATGTGTTTGGAGTTTGTTTTAACATACATAAAATGCATTTGGTTGAATATAAAAGGCATAAAAGTCCATAAGAGTTTGTTGTTTGCTGTATCTAGGCAGCAGTTATCTTAAATGCCACAGTGTACAAGTAATGAGTGCCTTTTTCTCCAGTGTATTAGTTTCCTTCCTTTCATACACTGTCATTAAATCCATTACTGTACACCAAAAGTGTTGACAAGGTTGCTCTCAGACTAGACAAATTATTGGAACAACAGTAAGAAACCTACTTATGTGTTGCGGCATTTCATAGTCATTAGTGTGTAAAACCAAACCCTTCATAGCTCTCTTTTATTGGGCAAATATACAAGAGGAAGATCCTGTTTAAAGGATAAATAAATGCTTTGATTCGATAATTTGCACTCCGAGAGAACAGTGAAACTCATTATTGGCAAATATACATTTGCTCCATTAGTGAGTTTCTAATTTGTGGAAACAAATGATCTCGCTCCTCACTCGAAACATAACAAAACGCGGATGTGGATTTAAGTGGATGCAGACTCTGGTGGGAGTGGCCGTGTGCTGCTCAGATTCTGATTATGACCAACCCTTCCTGAACTGTCAGCAAAAGTATAATAGAAAGAAAGCAGTCGTCATATCTAATCACCTCCCTAATTCTCTGGCTAAAATTTAACAAGGTGCTGAAAACATTTTGGCTCGTACTGGCACAATACCATCACACAGCTGCTGTAGATCCATGATGCAAATTGCTACATCCTAAAGGTGCTCTGTTGGATTGAGACCTGGTGATAGGAAAGGCCATTAGAGTACAATGAACTCATAGACATGCTCAAGAAGCCAGTTTTACATAATTTGAGCTTTGTGACTTCCACTGTTGGCACCAGCTATCAGACGATGGGTACATGTGGTCAGCTCTGGTGTTTAAACTACTAAGGGGTTCAAACACCATAACACCACCACCAGGTTGGCCTATTTATACAAGACAGCATAGATACATGCTTTCTTGTTGTTTACACCAAAAAGTCTCATTAGACCAGGCGACATTTTTACAATCTTCTCTTGCCCAATTTATAAAGTCCATGTGAATTCTAGCCTCAGTTTCCTGTTCTTAGCTGACAGGAGTAGCACCTGGTGTGGTCGTCTGCTGCTGTAGCCCATCTGCTTCAAGGTTCAACTTGTTGTGCACTCAGAGATGCTCTTCTGCATGGCTTTGCTGTAAGAAGTGGTTATTAGAACTACTATTTCCTTCTTATTGACTCAAAGCAAACCAGCCTTTGACCTCAAATGACATCAACGAGGCATTTCCACCCAGAGAACTGCTCACACTGACAACCCTAGAGACCGTTGTGTTGGAAAATCCACCATTAGCAGTTTCTGAAATACTCAGACCAGCCTGTTGGGCACCAGCAACCACCTTTCTTCCCTATTCTGATGTGTGGTTTGACCTTCAGCAGGCCATCTTAGCTATGCCTATAAGCCTAAGTGCATTGAATGCATTGCTGCCATGTGATTAGTTGATTAGATTTGATTCAGTTTGATTCAATTCAACAATCAGTCGACGTCCTATGAGCGAGCACTTGGCAACAGTGGGAAGGAAAAACTCCTTTTTTATCAGGAAGGAACCTCTGGCAGAACTAGGCTCAGGGAGGGCAGCCATCTGCCGCAAACAGAGAGACCGGCTTTAAATGCTCTGCCACCAACAGCATAAACTGTCATTAGCCTCTTAAGTGATAGTTGATGCTCTTGCTTTCCCTGATATAACCATGCTCTGATCATCAAGGTAGTTTGTGGCTTTCACAGCAGGCAGTGCAGAGCTGCTATTGGACAATGTTTGTGTAATCAGTGGTTATCAGCGGGTAATCACTGGTTTTGCCACGAAATAAACAAGAGTGAGGTGCAGGTGCACTATATGCTTTCTGACCTCTACGTTATTTCTTCCATTGAAATAACTGACTTACTTTCAAAGACCATCTTAATATCAGAATATTGTGTTCATAGCATATAGTAAAAATGTATACAGCTCTTATTTAGCTTTAGCTCATTGGTATGTCTAAAACATTTTAGTATGTTACCTGTGGTTTATTACATTCATTGGGCGCTTCACCTTCATACCAGTGGTTCTTGATATTATGAATGTAAATCTCCTTGGTTTGACTCCCACCTAGTGGTGCAATCCACATGCAGTGACTTAATTACTTGTGCAAAGCTTAAAGAAATCACATATTTCAGTTTGGTTTAATTGGTAATTAGGTCAATAAAAGCTGAAATATTTCGACTCTTCTTTCTGAAATTACATTTTTTAAATATATATATTTTTAAATATATTCACCTTACTTGTCCATTTATTATTTAGACTTTTCCCCCCTATTTTATTGATTCATCACATTTTTATTATAACTGAAATATCTGCTTTGTTTTGCTTTTTATTTCTGTCACGTGAGATTTTGGTTCCTTACTTTCTTGGTAACTGACTTTTTTGGAGACCATGAATAAAAGCTACATAAATAAAAGTGACTTGACTTATCAAAGAAGTCTATGCGAGTGTTTTTACCTGGACTCTCTAGTTTCATGTCGTTTTGTCGTGTTTTAAAGTGTCTGTACATCGAAAACCTCAAGAGGGAGACAGTGTCCACTAATGTGGGAAAGGATCTGTGGGTCTGTCTCTGGTGGGGACTCGGAGAGAGCGCGTTTTTCTTTTGTTGACAAAATCATTTTCTCGAAATGTATTTTCCCCAGTTTTTTCCTGGGCTCACAGTATAAATGAATTCATTCTTAAACAGTGTAGTCTCCATTAAGTTAACATGAGAGTTATTGTGTTTGCGCAAACAGCTTGGAAGCGAAGCTTCGTTGACTCTCGATGAACTGAAGAGTTTGTTGTTTAGGACTCCCAGAAAGTTGCTTGTGTTCATTTGGAGGAAGTGAGTGACGAAAACGTTTCTCACACTGAAAACGACACATCCAGATGAACAGAATCAGCTTTTTGGGGTTTCCTTACCTGGATGGACTGTTTGAATCTCTCTCGGCTATTTTTGTAGACTCCTTAAGTCCGAGAACTCTAATGTCTCCTTTTCAATTTTTCTTTATGACTAGAACAGAATAGAATTCAACTTTATTGTCATTGCACATGTCACAAGTACAAGGCAACGAAATGCAGTTTGCATCCATCCAGAAAGTGCTTTAGCCATGATATAGATATATTACAAACTATATATTAGCAATAATATAGATATATAGATATGAAATAGACTGAAAACATCTTCAGGTTTGTCTCGGTGAGCTCAAATTGTCTAAAACTGGAGATTTTTTAAAGGTTTACCTCAATGAACCCAAACTGTTTAAAAGGTGCATTCTTCCTTTAAACGCAGCGTTTCGTGTTTTAAACGTTGAATAAACGGGACCCACGGGACTGCCCGTGACTCCCCGTGGGGGCTGTTTCCCTGTTACGAAATCGAGCTTTGGTTGTACCCTGGCCATTCATCTCGGAGGGGAGGAGTTAAAGGAGCAAGAGAGGGGGGTCATAACAAGTGTGTCCTCGGTCAAGTAATTATTCCATTTCCGCCTCGTTCGGCTGGCACGTCTGAGAGGAGCGCTTGGATGAACTGGAAAAGGAGGCTGAGCTGATTTCTGTGTGCTGTCCGCCTGCCGCTCTTCGCAGCCTGAAGAGAAGAGGATGGATGGAAACTTGTTACCGACTCTTATCTTTCTCCCGGTCCTGCTCTCAGCCATGTTGCCATCTTCCGCCGGTGTGCTAGAGCCGTACGACCTTTTATATGATAACGCGGTGGAAGCGTTTTACAGTGCCGATTATGAGAACGTGGTGCGCTACATGGAGGGAGCGCTCAGCAGCCACAGACAGGTCCGGGTCACCAGAGTCCGATGCCGGCTGAGGTGCCAGGACCAGCATCCGTTTGATGAAAGCTTTTCGGATCTGCGCTTCTTCGGCTCGGTCCTGCGGAGAGCAGCGTGTATGAACAAATGCATCGAGGAGAAAGTTGGCACGCAGTCTATGCACAAAGTCAGCGAGGATGTGGTGCAGGACTTCAACAGGAGGATCCCGTACAACTATCTCCAGCAGGCTTATCAGAAGGTAAGGAGGGGGGAGAAGAAGTGAACTGCTGGAGCTGAATGAGCACTATTGTTGTGGACTCGGCGGGGGATGGTTTGTCTGGCTGGTCTGCTCAACACTACCTGCTGCATTCCTCGTTAAAAAAAGAAAAAAAAGTTGCTGCTGCCTGGCAACAAGAAGCAGAGAGAGGAGAGAACAGCAACGTTTTGCTTGTGCCAGTGTTGCGCAATATACCCCACGTACAGTAGGTGTATTATTGTTGCAAGACACGTTAATACACATCAGGATCCTCAAAGGAAAATGAAAGTATTTAGAAAAAACACTTGCCAGTTTTCTTTTACCCTACTGAAAACTTGGCAACCATCACTTTAAGATTCAAGATAAGCTTGATTATCCCCGAGGGGCAATTTGATACCCCACAAAACTCGTACACCCAGAAGGAGGGTGGGATCATTGAGCTGTATTACCTGCTGCTTTGCGACACTGTTTCACAAAGTGCTTCAATCCCTTGTTGTTCTTCTGGCTGAGAGACCCAGACCAGCAAACATTAGAAGACTTAGTAAAACACAAATACATTTTTATAAATACATTATACAATACATTATACTGCTGAGCCTTTGCACAGTTGGCATCTGTATTTTCATCAAGTGACACTTTAGATTTTTCCACCACCTCAATTACCTGTATGTGAATTATGCTTGTCATGATTAATCAGATGCAGAGCTTTATATATCTGCAGGCTGACAGTGTGGAAACCTGATGTTTTCAGTCTTCCTGACCACAACAATATGTGACAGTGCTGTAACATAAAAATGTGTTGCTGTGAATGCTGTTACACAGATCTGTGCACTTGTCCTTTGTTTTACAGCAGTGCTTTGCTTTGTTTTGCTTTGCGGCTTCTTAGCCTGCACTGTTGGTTTTTCAGCACATGTTTGTGGGTTTTCGATCTTTCTCTTTCCGGCTTCATCCCACATCCAGTGTTTCAAACCCACTTGTTTGTGTGAAGCGGATACATCAAGGTCCACTTGAAGTGCACTGAAGTAACAAATTCAGCCTGTCCTTTGATTTTTTTTAAATTATTATTATTTTTGGACAGCTTCAGGTCTATAAGAGGCACTAATTAAGATCATGTCTGCATTATCACAGACTTCTAAATGGAACTTCCCATGAGGCTCATCATTTGGTGTGAGCAAAGCAAAGCGCATGAACATTCTGAGAGAGAGACAAAGTAGGAGAGTTGGGAACAAAGTGTAATGGCTTATTCAGGCTCTGTGTGCTGCTTTTTGTTCCCCAAGGAGGAGGAGGTTTGTGTCCCTGGTAGTCTGTGAATATTTGTGGGTTGTCTGTGCACGGTTTCACCGAACTGTAAACACTGCTGGTCATTCTCATTAAAGGATGTTTAGAGAAAAGTTGGAAACCCCCTCTAGATACGTGTTGATTTAGTCAGTACAGTCACTGTTCTTTTTAGTTTGTGTGGGAGGGGGGGAGAAAAGGTAAGAGAAGCATCTCCTGGAGTTTTTGATGATTCTAAGGGCCAGAACACTTCAACATGACTACAGCTGTGAGACGACCTCTTCACGTGTCCCTCAGCAGTAACCGCATTAGCTTTGACCTTTGGATGCTTTAATTTTGAGTGCAACTATCATGCAGCATGTGATTGTGCCAATCAAGCTATAAAATATAAGAAAGGAAAAACTGGAATAAGATTCTTTCATTGAAGTCAGACGAGGGCAGTTTAACCCAGCTGGATTTCGGCTGACAAGCTGGCACCATCCTCCCACATGTGGACTTGCACTGCTGCTGACTGTAGACCAGCCCCACATGCCCAGGTGATGACGCACAGCTGCCACTGTGGTAGGAAGTTGATCGGTCATGTTAGTTCTGCTGCTTCGCTGTGAGGTGTTTTTTCTTTTGTTGTTGTTCTTTTTCCTGAATCAGCAGAGAGAGATTAAGAGCTGAGCACTCTCTCCTGTCTAGACGTGATCATAGACTCGACTTTATAGACAGATGCTTGTCCAGCTATGAAAATATTTCTCAACTTTTGTGCAAAACTGATGTTTTCTCTGACATCTGTTTTAAGAACAAAATGGCACATAATGTTTTGTTTTTGTTTCCCCACAAAAGGACACACACACACACTCCTATGAATATTTATTTTAGCCCTGCCTTTGGTGTTTTGTTTTCTGCTGTTTTGACATCTTCGTGAACTTTGGGAACACGACAAGCTCACCACAGGCAAAGAGGGGCAGAGCGGGGCTGCTCTGTTTGGCCACGATCATCTGATCACATCAGACCATTAGGAGCACACTTTTATCAGATTCTGAATAAGTCCACAGAGACCCTCACGTGTGCTAGTGTGGAGGCTCTTGGTGGTATTAATTAAAAATAAAAGGCATATTCCTGTAGTCTCTACCGTTCCGCTGTCCCACACCCTCCTCCTGACGGTGTACGGCATAGTGTTGCTGTTGGGTGTAAGTCTCCAGCTCACCCGTCATTCAGCAGGGCAAATATTTTATTTTCCTTTTGTGGTTTGTATACCTTTCTAAAAAAAGATGCACGTCACCTTTAACTTGTGTAGCTGTCTTTGTGCCCTCACTAAAGTCATGCAACTGTAGAAAGATCTCCCAGCAAAAGTTTTTAAAAAAACCAATGTTATTCAAATCAAATCAGATCACTTTTGTTGTCACATCACATGTGCAGGTACACTGGTACAGCACATGTGAGTGAAATTCTTGTGTATAAGCTTCACAAGCAACAGAGGTGTGCAAAATACAAGAAACATAAGAAACAACCAAATATAAGAGCAGGAATGTGAGAATTATAAGAATAAATATATGTACAAATATAAGAATGTATGCACATTACTGAATATGTATACTAATTATATATATACATATACATTACATTACATTGCATTATATACATTGCACTTTACGACACGCTGCTCTATGGACAATCTTCTTCACTCGGGGTCTACAAGCTGCTACACTGGTCACTTTAAACCACACCAGACTGTAAATTGTAAATTGTAAACTTTAAATTCAAATTGTAACTCTCAAGCGTATATTTATTTATTTTCTTCTCATTTTTATATCTATTTATTAGCTCATTTTTGCACTGATGTAACCGGAGCCTCGTCGTCTCGTCTCTCTGTATGCTGCACTGGATATAGCGGAGATGACAGTAAAGTTGACTTTGACTTTGACTTTGACTTTGACATATGTCTACGTGTGTGTGTGTGTGTGTATATACATATATATAAAATATACAGAGGTTAGCAGTTGAATATTGTGCAAACAAGTGGCATTTATATACAGTATGGAGTGCATAATGTTGGAGTTCCAGTAAGTGAAGGTGAGGTGTCTATGAAGTGTTCAGCAGTCTGATGGCCTGATGGAAAA
>VUQG01036693.1:0-13681 GCA_015106755.1 Etia nguti
TAGATGGCACTGTCTATGTGATGGCATGCCATATCTGGCTCGATTGTAGTTTGGTTTATGTGGCCCAGGCCCATAGAAAACAGGTCTGGCTCGGATCTGGCATCAAGCTGGCACTTCTGACTGACCAGTGTCATGGCAGAGTGTATGTCAACCAGATGTGGGCCAGGTCTGGCAATGATGGCACTGTTTATGTTCCTATTTTCCTATTTTAGTTAGAAGACCCAAATGCCATGTTGCAATACTATACTGCCATGGTAGCCAACGTTTCAAATGCAGGTTTGACAGGTTTGTGAGTGTAAACTTTATCCAAAACCTAGTGACGGTTTACTCATGTTTCCCACCGGGTGGCTGTAGCTCAGGAGGTAGAGCAGGTCACCTACTGATCGGAAGGTTTATTGTTCGATTCCTGGCTCCTCCAGTCTGCATGTCAAGAGTGTGAATGTGTATCAATGTAATTAGGAAACATAGAAAGTGTGTGATTGGGTGAGTATGGCATGTTGTACAGAGCACTTTGAGTATTAAGGAGGAAAGGAAATGCGCTGTAAAAGAATCAGCCGTTCACTGTCTGAACAGAGGTTCGTCATGTTACTTTTGCACTACTTATGTTCCGGCACATGTTGTTATTACATGGCTTGATTAAGGTACACATTAGGCTGACATCTGGGCCAGCAGTGTGTCTGCAACTGGCCTTGTGCTGGCCCATGTGTGGGCCTCCTCTGCCAAACCTGATCTGGGCCACCAAAGGGCCGTCATTCTTTGCGGTATGTGGGCCATGTGTAAGCACATTGTGTGGGCCAGATCTGGGCCATACCAATTTTGCTATGTGGGAGGTGCAGGCTGCTGGGGGACTCCCATGATGCACTGGGTGTTTCTTCTTCACTCACTGTGTGTTTATACATCTGCATATAATCATTAGTTATTATTAATGTCTGTCTCTCTTCCACAGCGCGTCTTTGTCCTGTCTTTGACCCCAACCGGCCTCTTAGAGGGGGGCCGCCCCTCCCTGAGTGGTTCTGCCAGAGGTTTCTTGATGAAGCACCACGAGGTGACTGTTGTTGTGATTTGGTGCTATATAAATCAAACTAAGCGGCGTCTGATTGGCTCTGATCAGTTCCATTTGGTTAAAAGGTGACTGTTAGCAGACGTCTGTGAAGCCATGTGATTGTTATCTATCTGAAGTGCTCCACAGCGTCAACTCCACTCCCACAGACTGTTTTTAGCAGTCTGATATTTTTCTAATTCTGTATGGAAATGTTTGCATATGTTACAGAGACGTCCTTTCACGTCTTTCACTCTTACGGCTTTTCTCAGGGTCGTCATTCTTGCACGCTGCTGTCAGGTTTCCCGTGTCCCCTCACCTCAGCTCGTAGTTCAGCCAGCTTCTTGTCCATGCTGGTTCGAGCTCCCAGTTCGTCCTCCAAGTCCTCAGAGATGCGCCCGAGCTCGTCCTGGTGCATCTCCTTCAGCAGGTTCAGCTGCAGGATGAAGACATTTAACATTTTATCTTTCAGTGACTTTCAGGCTTTACTCTTGTTGTGGAAAGCCCGGCATCATTCAGGCTGATGTTAGAACGCACCGCTGAAATAAATCCACGTCTCATCTTTAAGCCGCCTGACATTTAATGTTATCTGGACATTTTTCGGGGGAGGCGCCTGTTTCTTTAAAGCAGACACTGTGAGACGCCTCCTGTGATCTTGAAGGATCTGAAACAACATATGTGGAGATAAGCCTGACCCCATCTCCTCCACCGCCCCCTCCCATCCCTCCTCAGTCGTATCTCCTCATCTCTGCCTGCCTCTCGTCTCATCCGCCTCCTCCAACCTGCAGCGCTATCCTGCTTTCATCTGCACCCGCTTATCTCCAAACCCCGTCACCTTCATCTTCATCATCTACACATCTCTCACATCTTCTGCCCCACCCCCACGCCCTCTTTGCTCCCTGTGCTGCTTTTATCAAACTCATGTTCATGAGACCTGCCGTCTGCAGGGCTGCGCTGCCCCCTAGTGGTTCGACACAGACAGAGCGCGATGAGTTGTGATCATTTTTATGCTGGTGAGCACAGCAGGCCTCCTGCAGCTGAAGACTTCTCAATGATGCTCTGAAATAAACGTTAATGTCAGGACATTTGAAATGATCAGACTTCTTAGTAAAGCTTGGGACATTTATAGATTTTTTTAAAGGGCATTTTGAAATAAATGAAAGCTTTATGACTCGTAATGACTGACAATCACTGTGTGATCATCACAGAGGCCACAGGTTTGAGAATTTTCACACCAGAAATAAAAACATTCAAAGACCCTAAAATGTTTAACGCAAAAGCAAAATTATGATTTAAACAAACACAAACCTGTGATCACTGAAATGTTTAAGAACTCCTGCTGGTCTTACATGTTTCTATTTATTTGTAACAGCTGCTGTTGTTGTTGTTATTATTATTATCATTATTAATATTATTATTGTTGTTATTATTGCTGAATTGAAGGTCAGCTGTGCACATTAGCTGCAGCTGTCCTGTTGCATCGGTTGCATGCTGTTGGACAGTAACTGTTAATATGTGAATGTTGTCTAAAGAAGTAAAAATAGAAAATTCAAACTGAACACATATAATAGACATAATGTCTGAACTGTGGTGGAGCTGCTGCACACTGTGTTTAATCTGCTGAAACAATCATAGAACAACGATCTGTGTTTATCTTCCTTTTGTCGGTTTAATAATCACTGGAGTTATAAATGAAATTAAAATATGAAAAATGCAGATTCATGTAACAAAATGAAGATTTGTTATTTTGCAGTTTATGAAATGCTGTCAGCAGCTCTCACATTCAGCTCGTTTGCTGACTAAATGTTATGAACACTAATTATTTGTGGACTGTCTGAGAGCGTCATGTGGACCAAACTGTGTGTGAAAATCTGAAGTGAGGAACATTTTCTATGAAATTCAAGCTGTAAGTCGAGCGTGTGTCTAAGAGGAAGTCCCTGAGAATAATCAAACCATGCACTTTGGCTTGTTTTGTTGCACTTTTGATTTATTTCTCATGTGTGCTCCTTTTCTTTGAGGATGTTTGGTTTCTTTTGTTTCTGCTGCCTTGCTCTTTCTTTGTGTTCTTGTTGCATAATTGAAATATTGTTGTGCGACAGCAGGTCAGTGATTACGGCGATCAATGAACCACGGAGCTCAGAGACACGAGCGCTCATCTCTTAGCAGAAAAAAAGTCAGAGCGCATGTTTCCAGCGGTTTCTGTAAAGAAGACGGACCGTCCCGCAAAGCAGCGTCCGCTGTGCTCACGTGACCCTCGGCTGTGCCTCACCTGTTTGAGAGCCTCCTGCTTGCTCTTGCTCAGCTCCTCGTATTTCAGTTTCCACTGACTGAGCTCAGCCTCGAGTCTCTCGATGCTCTTACTCAGAGCCAGCTTGTCTCTGCAGGTGAAACACAGACAGCACGAATGAGTCACACCACACCACACTTCCCATCATTCGCGCCCCTCCTCGGCTCGGCTGTAAGGCTTCGCTTGGTGGATGTAGACGCTGAAAGAAAATAGTCCCTGCAGGAAACTGCTCACAACAAGCTTAGTTTTTCTAACGGGCCACAAGACGGCTGATCAGGGGGCGTCAACTTGAAACGGTATTTTCTTAAATTTCACAGCTTTTCGTGCCAACGTAGAGCTCTCTCAGCTCTCTGATGACCGTTCGTGCTAGAACAGAGTAATAAAATAACAGAAAATAAATGTAATGGCAGAAGACTTCCTGTTTCTTTACGATCTGTCGTAGACATGTGCTTGTGGTTTGTTTGTTTTCTTGTTTACAGCGGATCCAAAAAAATACTTTTCTGTGAAACGTTCTTTTTTTAATGACAGGACAACGAGCCGACGGGATTTCTCTCTGTAATTTTACGCGTTCTTACAGTTTAAGCTCAGAGTCGTGCCGACAGGTTTCTGTCGTTTACTCCAGCAGATTTCTGATCGTGTGGAAAAACTGACACGTTCTTTTTTTCAACATAACTCACGATGTAAAATGAGCTTCACATCCCTGATCGATAAAAAAACAATACAGACAAGAAGGAAACTGTGTGTTTGATTTTTAAGGTGAAATGACTACATTATGTTACTCTGATGGTTCGACCTCGGGCTGTCCCTGCATGTCGAAGAACCATTGAGCAAGATACTGACCCCTGAGTTGACAGAGAGAAAACACACCTGTGTGAATGCGTGTGATTGGCTGAATGAGGCTTGTAGTAAAACCGAAGTGGTGCATCTGCATTTTTCTCGTGTTCCCACACTGAGCTGGTTTAATCTGTGAGAATGAATCGTCCCTGCTGACAGAACTAGAAACAGAAGTTGTGTTTTTCACGCTTCGGGGCGTCTCTTACTCTCTCTCTTTCAGCAGGACTTTCTGGGACTCGTCCAGGCGAAGCTGCAGGGCGTTCAGTTTGCTCGAGTCCTCCTCTGCCGTCCCTACGTCCTCCCACAGCTGCCGGCTGCGCTCCTGCCGGCGCGCGCCGGCCGGGTTGACGCCGCCGCGGCCATCCCAGGCCTCCTGAGCGTCGGCGCCCGGAGCTCGGGAGCGCAGGACAGAATCGAGCAGCTCCAGGTCCTGATAGAGAAGGAGACAAAGAGACCAGGAGGTCAGACGGTGACATAAAGGCTAAACACAGGTGGGAAATACTGACGCACACTGGCAGGTAAAGAGAGAGAGGGATGATATGACAGACATGTTGTGTTTTATTCAGGGAACAGGTTAAAGACTTTAAACATGCGGAACATTTTCTGCAATCTGGTGTAAACTTTGACTTTTAAATCAGCTCAAATGTGTTTTTCAGCCCTGAAAATTTCATGTGGATGTTTCCTCCACTTATGAAGTTATGATGGAAAATAACACGAAAAAAAGCACCAAATCCGACCCACTCAACTTGGAATTTCTGAGGTTACTGCCAGCAAACTCTCACATCATTTTCACATTGCGTGTTTTTAATGACCTTAACAGAAATAAAACTAAGCGTAGTGCTCATCCTGCTCCATGCAGCAAATCTGTCCCCTCTGGCACTCGGACAGCAAAGATCTCCTCCTTATTTCCTCCACAGAGGTCAAATAATAATCACTTGACTCCCACACGATCCAGAACTCTGCTTGTTTCTAAGATATCCAGCATGCTGCCCCCTCAAAAGTAAGGACATTCTGGCATCAAAGCTGAGACCATAGCAGGTGTTCGGTGATAAACTAAAGCCGCTGAGATTTACGGAAGTTAATGTGAGCGCAATCAATCGATTGATATATCAATCACACTGATAGACACTTTAAACCGGGCGGTGCAAGCACTGAAGAGGAGAGCAGGAAAGTCAGAAACCTGATTTATCTGCCGTCGTGTCCAACACATGGAAAACAGAGCTGCCACACTGCCGCTGTCATTACAGGCGACTCCCAACAGAGGGCCCCGCTGCGCCACTGTCGGTGAGACAAAGCCTGACATGTGGAAGCACTCAAAGAGGAGAACAATGGAAGGAGACAGGAAATGAGGCTGAGCTGTGTGAGAGCAACAGCGAGCCACCGTTCCAAGACCACCTCTGCTGCCTGCTGACAGACACATAATCACGGTTTACATGCAGCCCTGCAGCCCAAACATGTGTGCGGAGAAACAGAGGGACCCACCGCCGCTGTAAACAGCAGACAAACCGCAGAAATCCTGCGTTTGATTGCAGCCTTCGCTTTTTTCACCATCAGCTCAGATCCAAGTTTAATGAACTCAAACCTGCACGGATGGATGCAACAACGCTCGGGAAGGCCGCGGCGCTTTAATGACGCTCTGATGATCGCTCGGAGGCCAAAGCGGGCCAGAAACATCGCCGACGTATTTCAAACTGCAGGCCAAATCTGTCCCGCTGATCGTTTCAGGTTCTGAAAGGCTGCAGTTAGTTCAGATCTGCAGGTTTCGGCGTGCCGCCAAATTTCACAGTAGAAAGCTCGACGGCACGGTGCAGGTGAACCACCGCATCGACCTCTGCCTGTACTGCAGCTCATGAGTAAAATTCACTTCCAGCCCCTGGGTTTGATGACTCTCACACATAAAACTAAAGACCGGACACCAGAACATTCTAGTGAAACAGCCAATCAGATGTTAGGGCAGCCAAAAGTCCAGACTGAAGGTGAAGGTCGCCGCCCTTGCCCACGGCAGAGAGTTGCTGTCGAGAATAAAATGAGAACCAGAATGATTTAAACGTGACCGCAGGGGGAACGTCCCCAGCTGCTGAGAGGATGTCGCAGGACACCTTTTCCTGCACGGCACTTTTCGGACCTATTTTAGTCACATGATTCATTACCCGGGGACTCTGATACTACAGGTACAGGTCACGGATAAAACCGAGCAGTACTTTTGGAACTCAACTGAAAGCCAAAGAGATTTGTGTTATTGGACGAAGCCGTCACAGACTCTAAATCACACGATTTATGTGAAAGAAACGTGAAACCTCCGTGCGTCTCTCTCAATGATAACTGACATCCACCCATTTTCGTCCACTTACCTGAGGGAGGGTCACAGGCTGGTCCACACATCCAGCCTGTCGGGGATCCTGAGGTGATCCCAGGGCAGGAGGAGATGTACACTCAGGAGTCCCTGACTGATCCCGGTCTACCCTGGAGCCTCTGCCCAGCAGGAAGTGTCCACACAAACATTCAAAAAAAGGCGCCTAATATTCCCGATGAGACCATCTCGACTGGTTCACGTCAGCATGAAGGAGAGGGCACTTCCAGGTACCATCTGTAAAGCCAGTGTTGCACCTTCAGCATCCCTGAGGACCTGAGGGTCCACTGAGGTCAGAGTGATGGAGATTTTACTGATCCCTCTGGTTTAATGCCTGATGTGAGTCAGCTCAGGATCGAGATAATATGACGAGCTCACCTGGCTCCGTTTGACATGTAGGGGTAGCGACATGTCAAAAGGAGCCAGGTGAGGTTGTTTTGGCATCCGATCAGGATTTCTGGAGGTTTTGCAGGTATTCCCAGCTGAGAGGAATCCTCAGGGTAGAACTCACTGTAGATACGTTTACTCTAACCTTCCCTGGAAGCAGCTCGGGATCCCCCGGGACGGACGGACGGGACGGTGTGTCGAGGTTCCTGCGTCACCCTCCAGTCTGTATTTCACGTAAACGCTACATTCCCACCACAGACAGACAGCTTCTGTTTGCTCATTAAAAATTCCTCTGCTCCTGGATTTCAGTGTAAGAACTGACAGCAGACGGATAAACTCCACATGAGTGCAAAACTCCTGCCAGACCGGTCTCCAGTCGATTCCTGGCCGAGGAAGAGCTTTGCAATATTCGCTGTGAAACAGGAAATCATGCTTTGAAATCCCCAAAGGGAGTGCTTTTGGAAAGACGGGAATACACCCTGACCATCGAATGATGAACGGGAGCCAGGAGAGAGCCAGTCTCAGAGTGCAGGGCTACGAGGAGTTTCAATTTCTGTACTTTGTGACACAATAAACCAAAGCAGGACATTTTAATGCCACATAGAAGTAATTTTACAACCAATTCTACAATAACTTGAACTACAGAACACATTAATGGTGTTTTTAGGTTTTCATGGTGCAATAAACAGAGTAAGCTGCAGTCTTGCAGCGAAGCAGCTGTTGATGCTGTTACATGTGTGGCTCACTTGTTTTTAGCCCATTACAGTTTTTGGTGCGGTCGCGTTTTCATTCTTCTGTTTTTTATTGGGTAGAAACACCACAAAAGTCTGAACGTTACATCGGCCTCCGGGTTTGATGTTTAGTACAAAGCAGCTCCACAGAGCATTTCAGAGTGAATAAAAGGGTGAATTATATGCTGTGATGTTTGTCTTCATGAGTGCAAGGGCAGTGAAGGCAGCGTCTGCAGCATCGCTGAGTCCTCTGGAGACACAGGCATGATTAGTGTTCACGTACACAGGCAGAGGGTAGCTGTACTCCAAGTGCCTCCTAAATAGGACATCCACACACACACACACACACACACACACCTCTGGTGCTATAACAGGGGTGTATTTTATCATAGTGGAGACACAGCAGCCCGAGTGGCCTACATTCATGCATCACGTGTAGCAGCCGAGGATGCGAGCGCGCCGATGTGAAGGAGGCGGTCGTTAAACCGCATTCACTCATTCATCTCCCATCCAACAGCTGAACGTTAGCCACAGGGTTAACCAGGGATCTCCAACTTTCATTCACCATTTTACCTAATTAAGCTTAATCCTGTTCAGGCCCACTCAACACTTCATTTCTTTTGTACATATATTTATTTGTTTACTTATTTATTTTTTACAGATTACTTGACATAATCAAGTAATCTGTAAAAACCTTGCTACTTGTTGGGTTGGGAATCACCGATCACCTATCATCAGATCCTTCATGTGCACCAAGCAGCACCAACCCTAAAATGTTCCTTAATGGAACACACCCCCAATCAGTCCCCTGTTAGTGCAGTAATCACTGATCAAAGTGAGGCTGTAAGTTCACTGATGATTACATCATTTATTTTAGGTCACGTGTGCACCAAGTTTCGCAGAGCTCCATCCTGCAGATATTTCATTTAAGAGCGCAAACGTAAAACTAACGTTTGCAGAGACTAAAGGTCAGCAGATCTTTAAAGGAAAATAAAAACCAGTACCTGCAGAGTCTGACCAGCAGAACCTTGTGTGGAAGAAATTAAATCTGGAACAAAAACCCGAATCCTCTGCAGGAAGAAGAAGAACACCAGCTGAGAGCACGCTCACCTTCTGACCCGTCTTCTGCCTGTCCAAGTCCACGTCCCTCACTGGTTCTGGTTCTGGAGATCCTGGCGGTCCCTCTGCCGCCCTGTCCAGCTTCACGTCGCCGTGGACCTGAGAGGAAGAGGAGGATGACGCCGGGGAGGAAGGGGGGATGGACGGCGAGGATGAAGAGGAAGCGCCGCGGGGGTGCGCGGGCGAGGAGGAGGGGGAATTGGCGGACGGAGGCGGGGCCGGGTGGTCGCCACACAGGCGCAGCGTCTCCTGCCGTAGCGTCTCGTTCTCCGAGGCGAGCTCCTGTCGCTCGCGCCGGACGCCGGTCAGCTCCTTGGTGAGGGTGTCCAGCCGTTGCCTGAGCTGACGGACCTCGTCGCGCGCTCGGTTACGTTCTGCACGAACCTGGAAACAAAGACGACGACTGACTGAGCAGGCGGGTTATCAAACCGCTAAAAGTAGGTTAATAACGGGGGAGCCGACAAACATCAAAGGAAATCATCTAAAACAGCTGAGCTCAGGGTCTATATTACATTATTATTATTATTTTTAATATTATTTCTGCATAACTGGTCCTTCATACAGGTTCACAGTGGATAAATTTCATAGAAATGCATTTTATTGTCATCGTAAAAAAGAGAAGAGTGTAATTATTATTATTTCTGCTCACAAACAGCTGCACATCTGTAGCTCCTATAACTGAGCCTTTCTTTCTGATGCTGAAGCACATCCCAGCAGGCGTGACAAACCACCCCACCCCACGTCCCTCTGTGGCACGGAGCAGGGTGGAGACCGGCACCCTGCTCCGTGCCACAGAGCTACATTTCTCCCACCTTGCTCCACTTCTCCCTCCAGTTGGCGGTGCAGTCCGACCACCACCTCATGGTCTTCTCCATCTGGGCGGCCCTGGCCCGAGCCTCCTCCAGCTCCCTGAGCCTCAGCTCCTCCCTGCTCTCCCAGTCAGCTCCAGCTGCCTCGCCCATGGCGCCGAGGGAGCCGAGCCCGAGGCCCCCCAGCCCGGGCGACAGCAGCAGCGGGGGGCTGGAGCTGGGCGTTCCTCCCGTGGGGCTGGGGGTGTGGGTGAGGCTGTCCGGGGAGCGGACGCCCCGGTCGGATCCCAGACCCAGGCTGCACAGCAGGCCGCCACCGGCCTGCTTGCCGCCTTCGGACAGGTGGGGGCTGGGAGTGTGGTTCATGGTGGAGGCGACGGGGTGGACGAGGACGCCGAGAATCAGGAGAGCATCGTCCTCACCCTGGAGACAGAAACACAGAAAGAGAGCCCTCTGAGGATAAATCACCGCTGATCAGGAAGAAGATTCAGAACACAGAACTTTAAAAAATGTAAATATTTGAAAAATAAATAAAATAAACGGATGAACAAAAAAATAACAAAAAGATAATATAAAACCCAAAAATACAAATGTAATAACATAAAAAAAGGATTAAAAAACATAAAAATCAATAAAATAAATGAATAAACAAAACAAAGAAACACACACACGGAGGCCCGGTTCACCGCCGTGATCGTCGGCCTGCTGCCCACTCGCAGCCTTTCAAAGCTCCTAATCAAAGTCTCTGCTGGCTCTAATTTTCCTGTAAGCCCGGCGCAGTAAAGGTGCAGCGAGGTGTGACGTTACTGGGATACCTGGTGTACTCTGAGGGGGGACTCATATCGTTTCCTGCTGGCGTTCCAATAATCGCTTGTAGATATTCGATGTCTGTCTGTATTTTTCTTAAAGGATCTTAATGAAACACATTTGTGCTGTAACGGCTGAACTTTGATCTTATCTCGGCTGTCAGTGCCAGCTTGGGTTGTGAAATCCTGGAGGAAAAAAACACTGTGAAGCTGGCTGTGGTGAAGCTGGCCTCTCAGACTCCGGGCCAAGAAAAGCTCCGGTCCTTCCTGCCCCCTCACTCAGCCCCCTGCCTCCGCCGCCCTCCCCGCTCCAGAGTAAGTTTCCGAGGAGCTGTGGGACTGTGGGAACAAGTCACAGCGAGGCAGCAGAGCAGGAGAGGAAATGAAGCAGGTTTAGCTTTAGCAGCTTGGGGCTCAGCGGAGGGTAAAACCACTAATACACCCTCTCCTTTTGCCTCTGTTGCCCCCTGTTTGCACAGGTAACATGTTGGGCCTCTAAAGGTAAACTGACAGCTTTCAGTCACTGCACTCCATCAGCCCAGGCATAAAGTTAATGACGTGCTGCACTTAGTGTAATTAGTGTAAAAATATCCAGCTGGGCTAGAAACCTCATCGTGTCTGAACAGCCACATTAAAGACGGCTCCTGCAGATTCAACATGTCCAGGATATCCTTCCCTTATTTGGCTTCTCCCACTCTGACATCATCACTCAGGCTACGGGGTCACATGAGGGTGGTCATCAGTTTGATTAGCGGACTGGGAAGCTGGCAGCCAGAGCTTTGCAGACGGTCATCTGCATGTTGTAGCTCTGCGCTGTCAGCAGGGGGCAGTGTCACAAACATGTGTTTGCTGTTGTTGTGCTTTGGCTGAACTCCTGAGAGGACAGGAGCCTGAAAACTGCCATCCCCTCCTCCTGCCGTTTAATGACTCCGCTCGCGCTCCTCTTCCTGTCCAAGTCAACTTTTTAACCAATCAACATTCTACGTGCGTGTGGTGACATCACTGTCGACCTGCAGGCGAGCACATCTGCGCGTTGTTGTTGCTTTCCCTAAACCGTGCACAGTAGGCACGAACCCAGGATTTCCCAGTGAAGCCATGAAGCTGTTCATACGCAAGAGGTGGAGTTTGCAGCATCTGACCAATCAGAAACATGGATGGGCTATTGGCAGCACAGCGTCGATCAAACAACAGTATCAGAAAATATGTAGCTAGAGTAAAAAAATACACACAGTTTGGGAATCCAAGGTGACGTCTTCCTCTATTTGTGTTCATGCGATTTTCAGAAAACTTGACCTCTGACCTTGTCCTTGAGGATCAGAAAACTTTATTAATCCCTATGGAAATTATGTCAGTAAAAGACAAAGAAAAAGGACAAAAAGTTAAAGTGAGGAGAAAAAAGCAGAAGCAACTGAGGCCGAGGTCACTGAGAATATTTCAGTAGATGACCTATGTCACCTCGTTCTCGAGTTATCGCCTTTTACAGCCAAGCGGTAAAAAACTGATGATTTATGAAAAGTAAATGTCTAAAATGAAATTTTGAGTCACAAAAATGAAAAAAAAAAAAAGCTTTAAATGATTTTGTTACTTGATTCGTTCTTCAGACAGTTTCAGGTGTATTTTTTCAGCTGCAGTATCGCTGAGGTTACAGAACTAAGACTTGAAGAGTTCTTCATCGCTCTTCGTCCGTTTGCTCCACTCAGGGCCTTCAGCCTGAGGCTGTACAATTAATCGCATTTCAACTGGAATTCTGGCTTCGGCTGATTACTGAAACACGATAGGTGAGGTATTAGATTATTTGGCATCTCTTTCCTTATTTTCTTTTCATCTTTAAAACTCTGAGTTCACTCGGCCTGTGGATTGTTTAATTCAGCTCACACTGTGTTTATTATACTTAAATTACCACTAAATTAAAACATGACGTTCACCTTCTCTTGAAATATAAATGAATCCTTTTCTATCCTGTGTGAGTCTTTGGAAGGCTTCAGTGAAACCACATCCATGTCAGTCCTGACAGCGGACCTCGAACCCGAGTCTGACACGGTTTAACCCGGAGGACACGTCGAGGTGGAGCTCTGCTGCGGCCTGAGGTCTCCTCCTCCTCCTCCCTCAGTGCTGAGAGTCAGTCTGTCATTTCACAAATGAACACAGCAGGCTGTACTCTGGTACATTTGTCTCATTACTGATGTGCAAACACGAAGCGCTGTCCTCAAACGCGACATCAGCTACAAAACACAAAGAAGAAAACTACTCCCTCCAGGTACACGGACAACAGCAAAAACAGAAACTCGGACTTGATCCGGTTCAGCAAACGCCTCGTAGTGGACTACAGGTGTGCGCGGTTAATGACTGTGACTGACGGTGCAGTCTGACTGGAGCAGGGACTGAGGGACCAGTCCAATCAGCTACGGCGGCAGTCAGAGGGCAGGACAGAGGAAGTGGAACCTCCGGTCCTGGATGGGACTCAAACGCAGCAATGTGAACATGAAGTATGCACCGAGCAGACTACTCTCGATGAAAGAACAAGAATGGGTAAAAGCACAAACGTTCATGATCTCAGGACTGTGACACGTTTGCTATAACCTCCACCTCCCAGCACCCCTGGACTTCAAACACAAATATGACACGTGTGACTTTATTTTTTATTCTGTGGAAGAAGAAAAAAGGCCAAAGAGAACAAAAAGGAGTTCATTTATCTCTCAATCGTCCACAGCAGCAGTGCTACATTCTGTCCAAGTACAAGAAACACAAGACTGAACACTGAGCAGATTTGACTCTTTCACTAACAATCCTCTTAAAATGAGCCATAAACAAAAAGAGATCAGCAGTCAGAACCGCAGCACGCGGGCTAAACATGAATCCAACATTTCCATCCAAACTGCAAAATAAACAAAGAGCAACGAGGCAGGAAAGCTGCGGCATGTTTCCCATCTCTGCCCCTGATAAGCTGCATCTCTAAATCCCTCGCTGACACTGATCCAGCACTTCCAGTCCCAAATCTCATCCCCCAGTTCACCTCCCAGTCAAACAGCAAACCCAGCAGTGTACTCAGGAAAAACCCGAATCTGGGTCGAAGTGTGGGAGAGGAAGAATAATGAGAGGAGGAAGAGGAGGGTCGGGAAGACAAACGGCAGAAAGAGAAGCAGACGAAAATCAAACAGACGAGAGAGCGACGACACGGGCCGCCGAGCACGGACTAAACACGAGACGTGAACGAGAGAAAAACCTCCTGCAGACACACACACACACACACACACTGCCGAGTTCCCAGCTAATGCTATGCTGTTTGGTTAATCACCTGCCTCCACAGTCTGTATGGGAG
>VUQG01036694.1:0-13530 GCA_015106755.1 Etia nguti
GAGGTACCCCTGAGCAAGGTACCGTCCCTACACACTGCTCCCTGGGCGCTGCATTGGTGGCTGCCCACTGCTTCACTGGGTGAATGGGTTAAATGCAGAGGAGTAATTTCCCTACGGGGACTAACACATACACACATTGAACAGGTGGGTTTTGAGTTGAGATTTAAACTGGGGGAGAGAACCAATGTTTCTTATATCTGAGGGTAGAGAGTTCCACAGCCTGGGAGCAGAGCAGCTAAAGCTCTGCTTCCCATGGTGGTGAGGTGGAAGGAAGGCACAGCAAGCTGGATAGAAGAAGAAGATCGAAGTGAGTGGGCAGAAAAGGTAGTGCTTAACAAGTCAGAAAGGTAAGGAGGTGCAAGGTTATGAATGGCCTTGAAGGTGAGCAGAAGAAGTTTGTATATTATCCGGAATTTCACAAGGAGCCAGTGAAGTTCCTGAAGAACAGTGGTGATGAGCTGGTAGGAGGGGGTTCTGGTGATAATGCGAGCAGCAGCGTTCTGAACCAGTGGAAGCTTATGGAGCGATTTTTGCGGGAGACCATGCAAGAGAGAATTGCAGTAGTCAATACGGGAGGTAACAAGACTGTGGACAAAAATGGACGTAGACTGGGTGGAAAGAGAAGGACGTAATCTGTTAATGTTACATAGATGGAAATAGGCAGAACGGGTGAGATTATTGATGTGAGATTTATAGGAAAGTGAACTGTCTAAGATGACACCAAGGCTCTTAACCTGAGGAGAAGGGAAAACTGTGGAGTTATCGATAGTGAGTGAGAAATGGTTTGCCTTCAAAAGGTTGGATTTGGTGCCAATAAGGAGGATTTCAGTTTATGGCCTCATTTAACATGAATTAATGTTGGTCTGTTAGATCAGTACCTTTTTGTTGCTTTCCTGGTCACAGTTGGCACACTGCACCGTCTCCTCAGCGTCTGCATTGTTGTCAACAAGAAACTTCAGAAGACGGTCCTCTGGTGGGAGGCTATTATTCCCTTTTACTATAGATGGGTATCTGTGGCAAGGACAAACAGCTTAAAAAATCTGTTAAGAGAAATCATGACAGTTATCTACAAACAGTATTTTGTGAATTTTCAAGTTCACTCCTGCCGGGAATCATTAAAACAACAACAACACAGTAATATGCAGCTCTTTTTTAAACGATACTCTCTGCAGTCCAGACTTGTCATCCACTCATAACATATGGGGCATTATAAAAAATACAATAAAAAAGGGCCTGACTGTCAGCCTATATCATTTGAGAATACTTTGCTTTTCTAAACTGCACCAGTCAGGCTCATCAGTTTGTAAATGGTGACAGTGTTTTTCCAGGAGGCTGCAATTCAACACATAGTGTAGTGATTTATAAATCTGCATTACTTGCAAAAGATCCATTCCCTTTTGCACAAAATCTGCTAAATCAAACATGTGGAGCTACCAACTGTGGTGACCCCTTGTGAATAATGGAGCATCTAAAAGTAGCTTTTAATGTGATGCAGCACAGAGTAAACACACCCCTGTCCCAGTGTTTTCTAAACATGACACTGGAAATCAAATCGGGGGGGTAAAGCATGATTTTTTTGCAAAGCAGTAACATTTTCTCTCTTTTTTTCCCCAGCAAAATTTAACATGAAAGTCCGTGTTACTTTGATTTTTACTTTACTAAGCAACACAATTTTTTCAGAAACGGAATTAGTTGCAAAAACAACCAAAGATGCCATTTAAAAACAAAAAACAAACTTAAGAAAGTGGAGAAATATGATAGATAGATAGATAGATAGATAGATATTTCCAGTGATCTGCAAAAATATAACAAAATCACATATAATATAAGACAGAAATTTTTTTTTAAAAAAGAAAGAAAGAAAATTGCAAAACGAGCTTGTCCCCAAGAAGAATAGAAGCCTTCCAATTGGTGCAGTGTTGCAGCAAGCCTGATGGGGCAGCACTGGGGACCTAAACACTCCCGCTGTCGCCGTCGAAGAAGAGAAAACGGAAGCCTGTCAAATAAACGTGCGCTGTAGCGGAGGTTTGGTGGTGTGTTATCTGGAAATTTCTAGCAAGAGCTGTCTCTGTAGGGAAAACGACAGCGTGTGTAATCTTGTCTACAAAGCGACGTTATAGTCAGCGTTAAACATGTCTGTTATTTCAGAGGAACATGTTCGAGGTGGCAGCGTTTTCAAGGATATTAGCGCAGTCGACGAAGATTGGCAGCCCACTGAGATTGAGAGCCTGTGTATGAACTGCTACAAGAACGGTACAACACGTTTGCTTCTGACCAAAATCCCTTTCTTTAAAGAAATAATTCTGAGCTCCTTCAACTGCGCCAACTGTGGCTGGACAAACACTGAAATCCAGTCTGCGGGTCGGATTCAAGAGCAAGGCGTGTGCTACACGCTGAAAGTCAAAACAAAAGAGGACCTAAACCGGGAGGTTGTAAAAGCAGACAGCGCGACCACAAGGATCCCCGAGCTGGATTTTGAAATCCCTGCCTTCACTCAGAAAGGCTCTCTGTCTACCATTGAGGGTCTTTTAGACAGAGCAGTCGCAGGGTTGGAGCAAGACCAGGCTGTGAGGCGAGCCACACATCCTGAGGTAGCTGAGAAGATAGAAGAATTCATCCAGAAGCTCAGGAACCTGAAAGAAGTTGAAAATGAGTTCACGCTGGTGATTGAGGATCCATCTGGGAATAGTTTTGTGGAAAATCCTGTAGCACCGCAAAAAGATGAGGCTCTCACAGTAGCCTCCTTCAAGCGGACAGTCCAGCAGGATATACAGCTGGGAATAAAGGCAGATGACGACCTGGATGAGGAACCAGCGGCCAACGACCTGGAGACCATGAGAAATGAAGTTCTGACATTCAACACTAACTGTCCCGAGTGCAACGCACCAGCCTCCACCAACATGAAACTGGTCCATATCCCCCACTTCAAGGAGGTAATCATCATGGCCACTAACTGTGACAGCTGTGGCCATCGGACCAATGAGGTGAAATCAGGTGGAGCGACAGAGGCGCTTGGCACCAAGATCACCCTGCACATCACAGATCCTTCAGACATGACCCGAGATTTGCTGAAGTCAGAGACATGCGCCGTCATAATCCCAGAGCTGGAGTTTGAGCTGGGGATGGCAGCCCTGGGTGGGAAGTTCACTACTCTTGAGGGCCTGCTGAAAGACATCAAAGACCTGACTGTCTCCAAAAACCCCTTCATCTGTGGGGACAGCAGCACTGCAGATCGGATACAGAAGCTGAGTGAGTTTGGAGAGAAAATAGACAAGATCGTTGTAGGAGAACTCGATGTCCACGTCATCCTTGATGACCCTGCAGGGAACAGCTATTTACAGAATGTCTACGCTCCGGAGCCAGATCCCGAGATGACTGTTGAGAAGTACACCCGCTCGTTTCAACAGAATGAAGACCTGGGACTGAATGACATGAAGACTGAGAATTATGAAGAGAAAAATAATGTGCCAGCAGTACCTGGAGGGACTGAATGAGTTTATGTGTGCTAATTAATGTCCAAAAAGAAATCCCAGTATAATTAAGTTGCTCCATATTTTCAGCCACTTTGACACATTTTGAGTTAAACACTGGGTGAATACTCCCTTTCATTTGTATGTTGATCAATGAGAAGAATTCCAAGTTTTCTAAATGTACTTTAAAAATAAAAGGCATATAATAAGTTGTATAATAACACATTAAAATGCTGTTGTTAATCGTACGTCCTTAATGACTTACTGCATTCTTGTGAAATCCCTGAAGATGGCACTGCATCAGATTAAAGTGATGTTTTTCTTTCAGTGGACCACATTCTGTGTGACAAATGTATTTATTTTGACACTTGTGAGCAGGCCGTCATCCAAATACTGGTATTTTAATTGGCAGTTTGGCTCTGCTCTTTGATTTGGCAGATCTGACTCTGAAAGATGAATTTTGCTTTTAGTCACTGCCTTCAGTCTGAAATGCAAATTCTCAGTTCACTCATTTTTCAGTAGTGTTCTCAATTTATTGTACCTTTAACACAGCATTTTAAACTTATTTGTTGACAGATTATCAATATTTATTTTTTTACAGTGTAAAATATCTTATTAGTCCAGTGTTAACTGACATGTAATAAACTGCAGCAAATTTCTAATTTCAAAGGTTAGAATTGGAGTGTTTGTTTTATTAAAAAAATCAATTTGAACTGAAGAGGGATTAGTTGTCTATCAACCAATTAAACTACCTTACATCTAATTAATAATGAATAAAATGACTACTTATCAAGGCCTTGGTAAGAAAGTGTCTTATTTTTCTACACCTGGCTTAAGCCTAGGTGTAGACCCCATAACTTGTTACAGTGATTTTTTTTTTTTATTATTCTTTAAATAAAAAAGTGTTTTTAGAACTCTCCAAACCAATTTCCTGCACTTGATTCAATCCAGTCCTGTATTTATTTCTTTAAATATGGAACTGGGTTGAATCAAGTGTAGGAAATTGGTTTGGAGAGTTCTAAAAACACTATACATGCAGATTCAAATGCAAGTGCTGTACGACCACACGTAACCAGTTTTTGTTACATTACCACATCTGCACAGGCCTGTTTGACTTAAATATTGTTCTTTTTGCCTCATTTTTATTCAATTGCAGTGGTGCAATTGGTCCTCCACTATGAGCGTTTTATCTAATTTTCATAGCAACAGAGATCCATTGTGTTCTACTAATAGAGTTGTGAGTTCTTAGATTATGTGGTTCTTGAGTGAGCAGCTGTTAGCTGATGGAAATAGCTGCCAGACAGTGGGCCCCTGTATCCTGAGCTCAGACAGCAGACCAAAGTGGCTTTGTGCCCACTGAGTTATTACTGTAAAAAACAGATCCAATATGCATATTATATGTAAAACCACAGTGTTGGTATTACTTTGACTTTTACTGTTGACTATATAATTTGAATACACCTCATGACAATTAAACTAGCCCTCAGGCAGTTAGATGTGGGGTTTCACAGTCATGAATTGTATTTTAATAAATTTGCATACCTGATTTGCAGTGTATTGTGGGTATCTGTAAAGAATCACTATAAATTCAAATATAAACCCAGAGGAATTTGATATACAATGTTTTTGTTTTTTAAAGCAGTTCTGGGTGTGAAACTACAAGAAAGTAGAAAACATCTGAGAATAATTTAAATACACTCAAATTCATCACCGCTGTATCTGATTCAGATAAGACAAAGTCTTATGCTTTCTGACAGTAGAAGGAGACTGATATAATCACTGTGCATTAGAGGACCTGTTCTATAGACCCCTGCTTTGATGAGGGAAAGTTAATACTGCAGATCTGAAGGTGACTGTGAACCACGAGTCATTCCTTAATAAGAGATTAAATGGACTGCTATCGTGTGACTTCTTTTGATTGTCCAAAGCTGTTAGCACTGCTGCCAAATACCAGTATGCTTTGTTTGCTTTGTGACATGGCTTCATGGAATTTGCAGCCCCTTTGCGTATTGGGGCCAAGGGCTAAATAAGGGACTGGGTTGACCCTGCAGCTGCTCCAGCCACTCAGTTCTGCCCTACCCACACCGGGCCAGTAGTGGGTCATAGCAGCACCCTAAAAAACAAAACAGTGAGACTTGATACTCCTCTTCAGTCTCCTGCACAAACCAAAACAATCTATTTTTTAATTTACATGGAACCAATCCTGTTGAGCAGCGCTGCCCAAAACCCTTGAGGCGTTTTCAAGAAGTAAAGTTATATTTCATTATAAGAATTCAGCTTTATCATATTTTGACAGTTTTCCTCACCTTTCTAATACAAATTATAAATAATGTTACTGTAAATTGTGTAAGGTTGTAATTCAAAATGAGAGTGTCTTTAAGTCACCAAAACCACAAGTCATTCACTTTGGTGTGATGTGGAGGCTCAGGTCTCCTAAGCACGTACTAAAACACCATGTTTGACTTATACTTTCATAGTCTAATTTGGCCATGATGAACTTCAAAGTGCCCTCTCTTACCCACAGAGGGGGCAGCTGAGGCGATTGTCAATAGTCCGACCTCTCAAGCAGCGGGCACAAAAGATGTGGTAGCAGTCCAATAAACATGGGGACTGGTACTGCTCATGGCACAGGTGACACACCAAGGGGTGAACATTAGCACAATCCACTTTACACAGACTGCCCAAGTTGTTGAAGATTCCTCCTGCCATCTGGGAACAGAGTACATGAATAACAACAGTCTTTGAGTTTGTTCTTGGAACGGCCTTTTTTAAAGACTACAACATCACATTACTTTAAAAAGCTTTCGATTGTGCTGTGATATTGAATTACACCCAAAGACCAGGCCAAGTGTGATAATGAAACACTTTGATCATGAATAATTAAACAAGGACAACATTTATCGCTTACCTTGTCAGACAAGTAATACAAGCCTGTAAATTCGGTAACTATGCACAATCCACAGATCATAAATATATAACATAAAAATAGGGTGCCATCACCAACATTATATCCACTATCAAACTAAACTTACTGTAAATGCAATAGGCCGGTCTGCGGAAAGCACAGAGAGGCTCTGTCTTACCTTTTAGTGGTGCTATCAGCTACCCACAGCAGGAATGACAGCAATGCAGAAACTCTTCAATAGTAGGGCGATGGGCTCTGTCTGCCAGGCAGCTGACAGCACACACACACCTCATGCCAGCCCCCACGTGTTGCCAAAGTGCAAAAGGGAAATTTAATATTGCCATCCCACACAGACTGTAACAACAGTTGTCCTATTTCTAATGTCCTTCTGCTGAATCCCACATGTTCATCTGGAATATGTAAATATATTTATATAACCTACTCATTCACATGCAATCTGTAGACTTAAGTAAAGTGCATTATTCCAAGGCCAAATGTTCATATATATATATGTGTGTGTGTGTGTGTGTGTGTCTGTGTGTGTGAAAAGAGAGAAAGCATTAAAAGCACTAAAGTATTGAACATCAATTTCGTAAGTAAATATATTTCTAAAGGTGCTACTAACATAAAATTCTCACCAGATGTGGGTAACATCCGCACAGTTTATGGACATCTATGGAACCAAACCATAGATGTCCATAAATTAAGTGAAAATCTATTTTCATAGAAGGAGCCAACAAAACCTCTATGATTTGAAGACTGTTTGGAAGAATGGGCCAAAAACAGACCCAAACAATGCTTGCAACTAGTTTCTCCATACAGGTAGGAGGTATTAAATACATTTCGGTAAGAATGTTCAGTACTTTTCCCTGTGTCATTTCTCATTATTACACATGACTTAATTTATAGACATCTATGGTTTGATTTCTTTGCATGTGTGGATTGGATGGGTTGTTACTGACATCTGGCAAGAATTTCATGTCAATAGCACCTTTAGAAATATGTGTGGCATGTTCAATACTTACTTTACCCACTGTACATAGTCTAAAAATAACTGTTTAGACATGAGAATAGTGCACATTAGGACTAATCTTAATGTTTACATCCTGCAAAACTGTTATATATGTTATGTTTTTAAATAATGTTTGCATATGTAGGTACGTGTATGTATATGTATACACATATACATCAGTCTGTTTATCTGTGCTCTAAATTTTACACAGCATCTGAGGAAGTATAGGTATTCATTATCCTTCCATAATGACAGTGAAATACAGGAAAAATTGTAATATGTTGTAATGCCATCTAGCAAAATTCCTTTTTTTACTTTTTTCCTCAAGTGGACCACATTCTGTGTGACAAATTTATCCATTTTGACACCTATAAGCATGTCATCATCCAAATACTGTTATCTTAACTGAGTTTGGCTCTGCTCTTTGATTTGGCAGCCAAATCAAATGAATCTTGAAGTTTGTGGTTGCCTTCAAACTTAAATACAAATTCTCAGTTCTATCGGTAGTTTTTTTTTAAGTAGTACTCTTAGTTTATTGCACTGTACGTTGGATACAGTCTTTTAAACTTTTTTGTTGCCAAAATATTATTACTGTTATTATTTTTATGTTTTCTTTTGCAGTGAAATATATCCTATAAATAGCTTATTTTATTGGTTCAAAATGTAATGTATGTACACACACACACGTCAGTCTGTCTTTTATTGAAATTTTATGCACTATATGACAGAGTATAATGACAAAAACACAGAAAAAATTGTAATATGTCATATGTTGTAATGTCTTCTAGCACCTTATAAGGTATATTGATAACCTGCATAACACTATTACATTACTATTACTATCTATAATAATAATAATAATAATAATAATGGTAGAATATCTTTTATTATTTTCTTTTATAATTCATAATGCTAATTAGATTATTACATATATGTTTGATGTTATACAACTTTTCTATTTTTTTGTTTGTTTCCCTTTTAAAACCTATAATACTTAACTACACACCTAACAGGAAGCTGTGTAGCTACGTGCTAGGGTAGCGTCTCGCAGCCATCTTGAAATGCACTTTTTTGGGCAGTTATTTAAAAAAATAAAATAAAATAAATAATTTTTTTTTTTTTTTACTTGGCCCAACATCAAGGTTTTAAAACGCCCATTAAATCTACAAGTTATACTTTACATTAAACTTTTTAGCCACGTTTCTGCTGATCTGGGAATTTTATAGTTTTAAGTGCAATAATCTCTCTATGTCTGGTTCCAGTATAGCTGACAAATTACTGATTCGCGTCTGAACAAAGTTAACATTTGGTGCAACTTTAAGTGGCATAAACAATTTCTCATACCTTCTTTTTTCTATGTAGTGTGACTTAATCGAGTCTAGAGAAGTCGATGCGATCGATTTTGCGGCCGGCTCTTATATTTCCCGTGCAGCCTTTGCTCCTTCCCTTTTCGCTGAATTTGTCAGCCATGGCTCCGATTGTGAGTAGTAACACGACCAAATAAAAGTGCACACAGGCCACTTATTTTAGCTTGTCTTTCCACTTATAGACGTGTATATACGTGTGCACAGTAATATAGAAGAAACGAGTGTTCACGCGTGATTTTGTTCGCCTTTTTTAACGTTTCGTCTCAAACCACGTTTTGCTAACTGTTAGCGTAAGCTAGCAGCGATCGACGTGAGCTTTAACAGGGTGCATGTAAACAGTTGTTCGTGGTTTTTACAACAGTTTTTACGATATTTACTTAAAATGCTAGTATAAAATGTCTGGAACATATCGAACACGCTGTGACTAACCGCTAATAATGATATCTGAACACTACTGTTGCTTCCTTACGCTTCGCTTTGGGGTTTCCCCGAGTTTAAGCAACTTTCTCCATTTGTGTTAGAAGAGGCAGGTGGTTAAGAAGCCGGGTGGGAAGAAGAAGAAGCAGATCCTGAAGTTCACCCTGGACTGCACCCACCCTGTTGAGGATGGCATCATGGATGCTGCCAACTTCGTGAGTAGATCACCGCTGACACAAATTACATCTTGTCTGGTAATCAGTGCAGCAGCTGTCAGACACAAATGCTCTGTGTCAGACACTGCTGTCAAATAAGGGGCATCAATCAAAGCCCTGTATTAAGGTTACAGTCAGTTGATATTAAAAGAAAAGAGAGAGGAAAAAAAGACAGATGTCAGTCATATGTTCGTAAGAAACTCTGATCTGTACATGACTCCGTTCATAAAGAGGTCTTCATCTCTGGTGCTTGCTGTGTGTGACTTGCTATGTCCTCTGCACATGCAGGAGCAGTTCCTGCAGGAGCGCATCAAGGTGAACGGCAAAGCTGGAAATCTTGGCGGTGGTGTGGTGTCCATTGAGAGGAGCAAGAGTAAAATTGCTGTGAACTCTGAAGTTCCCTTCTCAAAGAGGTAAATAAAAGAAAAACAGTGCAGCTATGCCATGTTGTATTATTTGACTGGTCATAGTCATTTGCCATCATACCAGCAATCCTCAGTAAATACTGTGCACAGTGCTTGCTACAAGGCCTAAAAAGACAAATGTTAAGTTTGAAGAATATCTCTGTTGTTTGTGTGGAATAGAGAAGTATGCAGAATTATGTTGAATGTAATATTGAGGGAAATGAAACGCATTTGACATTTCAACCACGGTAATATTGTAATAGACTTAATGAACAAACATGAGAAGACTCCAAACAAATACGGCTGTGTTTGGTTGTCACTTTCACAGTGGTTGCAAAATTTTACTGATACTCGGCCTGAATGTGTCTTCTGACTGATCATGCTGTCTGTGTGGTTTCCCACTTATTGGAGAGCTTGTGATCTGATATTTTTTCCAGTTCCAGCGCAAGTACATTTATCCAGTATTACATGAGCTGGTGTCACACAAGTGTGGCAATAAATACTCTGGACAGATACACCACTAGAGTATGTACCTTATGTGAGAAGCTGAGAAATCTCATAATGCCATAAATGCTTAAAAAAAAAAAAAAAAAAAAATTTTTAAAAAATAAAAAAAAAAAAAAAAAAAAAAAAGGAAATGTGAAACAAAAAAACAAACAAAACTTAACCAGCAACTTAATCCTTCTAACTGTCCTCACCCTGAGTGTGTTTATGCTATAAAAGGTTTTGACTTTTTTTAATAATGATTCATATCCAGTAGCAAAAATTTAGGATTAATTAACCGCATATGCTTTAATAATTCTCTGTTTTGTTATCAATTTCAAATATATTTATTCCATTGTTATGTCGAGCTCAGAGTGAGCCAAAACATAGGGCTAAAGAAGAAAAAGTGTCTAAGGATGACTAGACCAATGGCAAAAATTAAGTCTAAATAAAATTCATTTAACAATCAATGAAGGTTGAATATGCATCAGGATAAAAACAACCAGAACAACAAACAAACAATACATTAAATAAAGTTGTTAAATACAATATTAACAACTAAGAAAATTTCAATAGGCATAAGAATGTTAAAAACAAACAAACAAAAAAAACAACTCCTCTCTTAACCCAGAAAGCACAATGCTGTTCTGAGGGAAAGGAGTGACAGAAAGCTGAGGTCTCAGAGGTGCATTTCGCAATGTTTGTTGAGATCTAATTTTGTTTAAAATTTAGCTGACCCTACATGATGTACACAGTCATCCTTGTGGAGGGAGGAAATTAGATGGCGTGCATCTGTATTGCGAGGTGGTAGCACCACAGTCACTACAGTGTCACATGTGATAGCAGTGGTAGTCCTCATCTCATTCTCTAGAGGACTTAGCACCATAATTCCAAAACACATATTTTCCTATGGAGTTATTTTGTATTATAAATATTACAAAATATTATTCTTAATTTGTTTGAATGCAGACTAGGAAGTCAAAGTTGGGGGTTCAAGAAATAAAACTAACACAACTAAATGGCACCTGAAAATGTGGCAAGATGCATGATGGTGTGCTGGTACTGATAACGAGCCTTGTTTATGGTAGAAAGCGAATAGAAACGGCCTCTTATTGGTTGCTACGTTAGCATTTGAAACAAAAGTTACTATTATTAACAAAATTAAGTGATTACAATTAAATATTATGTAATTATAATTGTATTATTATAATAGTTTGTTAAATTATTAACAAAACACCTTAAAGAGGAGATGCATGCCCAAAAAAAAGTTTTCTAAACAGGTTCACTGTTAATTTTTTGAAATTGCAAAATCGCCAAGTTTACAAGCTCAACATAAACAATAACACACAGATGTAGGATTTTCAGTAATCGTGACAATAGCCTGAAACATGTTCACCAGGGAATTAATTTTAAAAAATGAAAACAAGATCTGATCTCTAACACCAGCTCATGTTGTGAGCAACGCAGTGGAAAGAGTCACTGTGTGGCGTGGTATATACGTAAAGTCCCAACATGAACAATGATCCATAAAAAGGCTGTAGCACATCAAGTCACAGAATGCTTCCTCCTAGTACATTTAGGAATTGTAATGCAAATCTTGTGCCCCATCTACTAAATGGAAAGCTTAAAATCATGATTGTCAGCTTTTGGTAAAGCTTTCAAATTTTATGCTAGCTAATGAGAAATGGTAGAAATGTTATTTTCAGCACAGGACTAACTGTAATGAAGTGTCAAGATTGATGACAATAAATGCACTTGCAATTCTTACCCACTGGAGTTACTGTAGATCACACAAGGAAAATAATTGTCTTTTTATGATGGTAAACTCTGGCAGAATAGCAGTATTGACAAGAGCCTCAACCTTTCGCTCACTAAAAACAAACAGGACCGAATTCTGGTAAACATGTGTTAAACTCTAACAAAAGTCTTGAAAGTGATAGCCTTGAAAGCATAATTAAAGCTCTGCTCAAATGTTAGGGTGGCACGCACCTTGTGAACTATCCCTACCACTTCAGGCTATCAAACAATATTTAGATAGCTAAAAAGAACTGCAATGCACTCCAGTGCATAAAATAAAAATAAGAAAATCAGAATCTTTGAATGGTGGCACCAGTGCGACATGTGATTTCACATTCAAGTTTTCAGGGGAAGAATGCAGGCTTTTCTGTGAATAGTAGTGGCACTAGAAAGGTGTTCCAGCTCTAAAGCTCTCTCCTGAGGTGCAATTTTTCACCACAAATTTGCTAATGAGCCCCAGAGCTCCTCAGCTGACATCCCTGGCCTACTGGGCATCTTTGGGAGCGGCTGCGACACAAGTGATGGGAGTATCAGTGGGAGTAGTTGTTATGGGTGGCACAGAATCTCAGAACTCCACATGGCCACCTGCTACTTTTCCTGTAGATGACCTGCAAACAAACACCTTTCCCCAAGCTTTTAAACCATAAGTTGTTCCTTTGATGCATTTAATGGTAGTGGAGCATCACATCTAGTTAGCAAATTCCAGGAAACTAAATGTGGTGCTATGTTGCAATGTGAGGTTTCTTGCAAGACTACTTAAACTGAGCTCCATTGTGCCATGCTACAAAAAACAAATACAAAAAAAGCAAAGAATAAGTCTATAGATCTATCGTCTATAGAGTTGACATAAGTCAACATATCTATAGAAGCAGTCCAACAAAACATAGTGGGGAAAAATGAAGCAGACTGACTTTCATTTCTTATACGTGACCTAGTGACTAGAATCTAGACTAAGCATAATATTTATGATTTATATGAGCATGTCATAAAAAAAAGGACTCCCTTCTTTTCCCATTCCTAAGGATGACTCGTGTCACAACACAGTTGCATTACAAAGACTTGATTTAATTTTTAATGAAGGAAGAATAGGCATAGAGGTGCAAAAAAAAAAAGTACCAACAAAGAAAACAAACTAAAATATTAACAGTTAGCTACCATAGCACTGTTCTCAAAAGAAAACAAAAGAACATATAGCCAAAATACCTGGGTGCATTCCTAACATCTTAACGTGGGGAAATATTCCTTCATAATAGAAAATGTTTAAGTTCTGTACACGTCAGTCTTGTCCTGTGTGATGCTCTGGTATCATTAAAGGCCTTTTTAAGTTGACAGTATATAAACCAATCACCAGGCACCACCTGCAAGTCAACATTCAGTGAAAAGCACAATAACCAGTTTGAGCAGCACCACCTTCCAGCATAGAGGTAAAAAAAAAAAAAAAAAACAAAAACACCCACACA